>PVJC01010501.1:6101-43674 GCA_004026665.1 Murina feae
CTCCCTCCCTCCCTCCCTCCCTCCCTCCCTCCCTTTCCATTCTGACCTTAATTAAGGATAATCTTGGTCTCTAGAGAAGCTAGCATCATCATGCCAAGCCTCCTCCTGAAATCTTCTCCTGGTTTTATAGGCACCAGGCTGTGCAAAGGCCCTGAGGGGATATCTATCTGTGGTCCAGCCTGACTGTTGCTGATGGGCAGTCTGAGGCACAGAGGGATGAAGGTCATGTGTAATGGCTGCTCAAGGTCACACATAATAGCTGACTGTACTGGGCCTTGCTTTCACTTTCCACCTCATCATACAGACATAAAGGGGTGGGGATGTTTTGTACAAACAGTAACATTGTGCAGTTTATGGCAGTTTACAGTTTATATTAAGACCTTCCCTGCCCGTGAACTCATATGACCGTGATGGCAGTGATTCTGTGAGACAGACGAAGATTACCATTAACATCTTAAAAAAAAAAAGTTTTTATTGATTTCAGAGAAAGGAGGAGAGAGGGAGAAAGAGATAGACACATCAGTGATGAGAAAGAATCATTGATCTGCTGCTTCCTGCACGCTTCCTACTGGGGATGAAGCCCAAAACCCAGACATGTGCCCTGACCAGGAATTCAACTGCAACCTCCTGGTTCATGGGTTGATGCTCAACTGTGGAGCCACACCACCCAGGCATTTACAGAGATAGGAAGTGAGGATTGCTGTCCAAGGTAACACATCAAAGAAGGGGTGGAACCAGACTCCGGCTCTGTGAGCTGCGGGCCCTCTGCTTCTGCTGCTGCTGTTCTGATGGCAGTCCCCACACAGGGATTAGCCTGGGAGAGACTGGTGACCTTGGGACAATTAACCGAGTCTTTAGAGGGAGAAGAAGAACTGGGCAGGGTATACAGGGATTTCTCCTTCTGCAGCCACTGTTCCTGCCAGCCTAGTATCTCCACAGGGTCATGCCATACCTCGCCCTCTCCGCATCACTTCCTCTTGCCCTGGAGGTGTGGGTGGGATAGGTGGTACAATGTCTCAGGAGAGTGGTCATTTGTACTTACTGTGCACGGGGCAAAGAACACAGATTCTTCTGTGAGCTCTGCATCTCAGTAAAATGCTGTAGCATCCGCTGAGGTCTTATCTCTCTTTAAAAAATAACTTTTGGTATTAGAGAATATTTCCAGACTTAACAGATCAGTGCATTAAAATCCATAAATATTTGATGAGCGTGTGGTCCTCAGAGAGGCTCTTAACAGCATAGCTGTGTGGGTGTGTGCACGTCTCCCCGCTTTCTCCTTCTTCCTTCACCTTCCTCTCCGACTCACCCCAAACAGCCGGGTAATCTATTTACTAATGAACTCAATATTAATGTATTCATTTTTCTCTGTTAGTGTCAGATTTCATTAGGAAACAAGGGAGGCCTGACATTAATTGTATGAAAAATGGGTCTCAGGGAAGCTGTTGTTACTTGCTTCTCAACAGAGAAGAAGTTTCTCCAGAAAAAAGAAAAAAAAAAGCACGGTGTTCCTCTACTCGTCTGATGACAGGGGTGACGTAGCAACACATGGTGTGTGGGTGACCTCAGAGGACCTCTCGGGTAGGAGACAGCTCCCTCGTCTCCTCCTGCCTGTATGGCACACAGACCCTGGCACCCTTCATATCTGAGCTCCACGTCCCATGGCATTGAACAAAGAGCACTCATTGTGGAGTTAGCCTCATGTAAGATCCTATTCTGACTGCCTGGCCAGTGTGGCTCCATTATTGAGTGTCGACCCATGATCCAGGAGGTCATGGTTTGGGGCACATGCCGCGTTTCTGGCTTGATCCCCAATAGAGGGTGTGAAGGAGGCAGCCAATCAATAATTCTCTCTCATCATTGATGTTTCTGTCTCTCCCTCTCCCTTCCTCTTTGAAATCAATAAAAATATATTTAAAAATAAAAAGATCCTATCTGACCTTGAAAAGTTCTGGGGCCTGGAACAAAGTCAGTTCCTTTCTTCGAACCTCAGTTTCCCCATTGGCAGAATGGGAAACACTAATACAGGTGCTAAGAGAAAAAGCAGGCGCTTGGCAATATTGTAGCCAGGACCCAGGTCTGCCTGTACTTGCCATGGCCACTATCGGCCCATCTCCGGAGGCCAAGAGGTCACCTGGAGGGGTACACACAGAGCGAGGCTGAGGCTGGGAGGAAGCCAGCAGCTTAGGCAGCAGCACGGGTGGAGTGGACATGTCCTCCAGCATCAGTGTCTGGCCAGGGGAGACTGTGAGGTCTGACTGTCCTTGGGTTGCTGCAGGAACTCACAGGGTTGAAGAGAGAGAGCCACCAAAGCCGGTGACTGAATTTACCAACCCACCTGCAGGGCTCAGAGACAAAGACGAGTGGGTTCCTGTGGACAGGTGCGTTCTTCAGTTTCGAGACCTAGTCTGAAGGTGAAGGTGACCCCATCATTTTTGTCGGGCTCACCAGGCCATTTAAGAGCTGAACTTCAGTAGGACAGTGGTCGTGATGGGGGAGAGTAGAAAATCCTTCCCCTATAGTTATCTCGTGTGAATGTTTTATCTGTTACAAGTAAGTAAAGTGATAAGCGGAAAAGCAAGCATGTCAAACTCGCGGCCGGTGGGCTTGCCATGCTTGGGTAGTGCCGGCACAGAGTGGTTGTGCAATAAAGGAGAGTGCCCATCTGCAATGAGGTCCACCCTGATCATCCCCTCTCCTTTCTCTGCACTCGCTTTTTCCACCAGCGCACACAACACTGTCTGCAGTGTCTCTGAGTGTCCAGTGGATATCATCTATTGTTCCAATAGTTGCTAAGCCCTTTAGGGCAAGGACCCTGTCTTGTGAGTGGCCAGCAACAGATAGGTCATCTGAAGAAGTGTTTTTAAAAGATTCACAAATGGATGGATGAATGGATGCATGAATAGTTGGGTGAACAGATAAATGGATAGGAGCTGTGGAGTTGAGAGTGCTTCTATGCTTCACAAAGGGAGTTCTTAGTTGTAGATCTGAAAAGAAATAGAGGCTCAGTGGGCATATCTTATTTGGGGAATTGAAACATTGGGGGATACATCCCTTAAGATCATGTTGAACATGGAAATGGCTCAGGATATTAGTTATCCTAAAGAGTAATTTGAGTATAACATAAAAATTCTTTTTAAATGGTCAAATATTACACAGATGACTGGACATCTCATTTTTCCTTTTACAAAGTTGGGATATTTTTTAATCCTCCAATTTGCTCCAGGTAGTCTCTGAAGATGAGAGGATGATTGTGAAGTATTAAATATTGTGAAATGATAGATAGATGATAGAAAAGTAGATAGATCTTCATTGGTTCCTTGTTTTATTTTTTCATATGAATTAGAACATATTAGATTCAGATAAATCCATGGGATATGTATTTTATTTTTGAAGAATAGTTTATTGATTTTTAGAGAGAGAAGAAGGGAAAAGTAACATTGAGGTGAGAGGGTAACATTGATTGGCTGCCTTCTGCACGGCCCCTACTGGGTATCAAGCCTGCAATCCCGGCATGTGTCCTGGTTGGGAATCAAACAGCAACCTCTGGGTGCACGGGATGCTGCCCAACTCATTAAACCACAGTGGCCAGGGCAGAATATTTTTGATAACACTTCAACTTTATGAGGGAAGATGAGCCAGTTTATTAAATCCATTAGATTGGCTGCCCAAGCTCGTGAGCACCACCTGCTCAGCCAAATGCTGCTCACCCTGCTGCCCTCCCCCATGCCTTGACTAATAGGTTAGTTGTGTGACTCCCGCTTCTCCCTTTGATTGTGAGCTCAGTCTAAGTCCTACACCTTGTTGTCACTCAAAACAGTTTCTACTTATTGGATTCTAGAGGCCCAGTGCACAAAATTCGTGCACAAGGTTGGGGGGGGTTTGTCCTTCAGCCTGGCCTGCACTCTCGCAATCCGGAACTGCTGGCTCCTAACCGCTGGCCTGCCTACCTGCCTGATTGCCCCTAACCACTCTGCATGCCTGTCTCATTGCCTGTAACCACTTGCCTGCCTGATCACCCCTAACCACTCTGCCTGCCTGCATGATCATCCCTAACCTCTGCCTGCCTGATTGCCTCTAAACACTCTACCTGCCTGCCTGATAACCCCTAACCAATTCTACCTCAATCCTGGCTGCAGCTTTGTCTGGAAGGATGTCTGGAATACGTTGGGAAGGTTGTTTGGCTATCTGGTCTAATTAGCGTATTATGTTTATCTTATTACAGATTTTCAGAAATGTTTTCTACCTTTTCTTCCCTGTGATGCCTACTTACTTTATATATTGTGCCCTTAAGAGGAAAGTTTCATGTCTGGAGTTAGACAGATAAGCAGACTACATCTGTAAGCTGTACTACTTCTAGAAAGTGCTCTCTCTCTCTCTCTCTCTCTCTCTCTCTCATCCTCAATACCCTCATCTGAAAAATGGGAGCACTGCTTTTAATTCAGGGGTTGTTAAGAAAATTGAATGAAATAATTCTCACAAACCACCTAATCTAATCTCAGGCAAGATCAAGCCTGTGGTCTGAACACATATGGTAATGATAAACAAATGAAAATGACCTCTCTATTCACTGCTCTTTGTTCAAACTTCTCACTGTTAGAACATTAGGATGCACCTAAGGTGCAGGATTTGGTTTCTTGAACCCAGAAGTCAAGTCATTGCCCTGCTAGTAACTAAATAATTTCAATTCTTCGACTAAGCCATTGCGCTTATGGCTGCCATTCACCCATTGGCCTCTGTGGACAAATCTGTGGAAAGGAAACTACCCATTTCATGATAATTGGTTGAGTCCAGCAGAGGTGCCTTGGGGATATGTTGATTTCTTGGATCCTTCACATTAAATGTAATTTGCATATATGTATTTTTAAAGCCTATTTTCATTAATTTGATATTAGCATTGTTTATTCATATTCAATGTGTTTCTTTATTTATGTTGCTCCTGTTTCCAAAAATAATATTAGGTGGCTTATTTATTCATGCTGAATGTGACAGCTAACACTGTACCCAGCGAAGGGGAGAAATGCAAGGTGCCTACTGTTAGGTCTGTGTCAAATGGTGTCTTGCACTTCTCTTTATGGCAGAACTGTCACAGTGGCTGAGCTTGCACTCGTGGCAGGTGACATGATGTGGCCCCATCAGGGCACAGACCCTCATGGCCTTGTAACTTCTGAGTAGAGAACAGAGGCCATCTTGAAAATGGGAAGAGTAATGGGCTGAAGTTTCCCTGCCGAGGAATCAAACATCAGACATGAGGTTGGGAAATGTGAAAAGCTGACTGGGACCTGATTGGCAGCGAGGTGGTGGGAATTGGTATGATGCTTGCAAAGACCAGGCACAGAGTCAATAGGAAATACTATTGACTGAATCTGGAGGCCGAGATGGTTCCCCTGTGAGAGGAGGAGATAAGGACCAAGGCAGGCTTCCTCCTTGTCCCCGTGGGGAAGGAGAGAAGCAGGTGCTGGTTGCCCAGGTTGCAGCCCCCGAAGCCCTGACTCCCCCTTTCACCCCTTGAAGAACTTTCTTTAATTCTTCTGAGATCTCCCCAGCTGAGTGTCAAGGAAACAAAGAGCAAATTACTCTAGGCAGGAGCGGGTGGAGGTTAATTTGTATAAAAGGTGAGTGACATCTTACAGATGGATTATTCCCCATGCAGTCTCTTGGGAGCTTTGTATGAATACACACAGGCACATGTGTGCGCTCTCTCTCTCTCTCTCTCTCTCTCTCTCTCTCTCTCTCTCTCTCTCTCTCTCTCCCTCCCCCCCCCCTGTCTCTTTCTCTCTCTCACAGGCCATGTATGCTCCTTCTTCAAACTCTTGCCCTACCCCAGCATCTCCTGTCTGAGCCCGTGGTTTATGGAACGACTTGGAAAAGAGTAGACAGGGGAGATTTTTGTGTGCCTGGTGGTCTTTTTTTTAAATTCCTTTCCAGACCTCCTGCCTCTTTAAGCTGCTTGCCTACACTGGCTGCCAATTTGTTCAACGGAGCTGTCATGTGTTAATATTGTCAGGATTTATGAGCATTGCTAAATGTGTATGTGGAATAGTGTCTTGTGCTTTCCTTCCTTTTCTGTTTCTGTCCAAAGAGCAGCACAGAGGGGGAGCGGTGAGATTTCAACTCTGAGTGCAGGCAGACATGGATTCCGGTCTTCCTCCTGACACCAGCATGCAGTGTGATCTCGGGCAAGGCCATTTTTCTCTCCTGCTCTGTAGTCTTTGTCTGTATTATCAGATGGGATGATTTTTTTTAAAAAAAACCTGTGGATCTAGCTTTTTATGAAGGTTGGTTTAAAGCTTTCTTCATTCAATGAAGAACAAGAGGCTCAAGAGAAGGAGAATGCCATTCTCCTGTTTGAGCCTCAATTTCCCCATCAGTGGAATCTACATAGGGATGGTTAAGGGACCCTTGTGGGTCTAATTTAGGATGGAACATGAATGAGATGGCCTTCCTACAGTCTGGATGCAATGCCAGCTCTTGGCAGTCAATGCCAGTAGAGATCCAGATCATTCCAGACACAGGCTTTCTGTGTTCTAGGTAAATCTGTACCTACCTGAGTGGTATATCATTAGATTTTCCTCCCTAACATGGGGGAGTTTGTATTGTATTCAAGCCTAATACTTCCCAAGCACAGGGGCTTGAAGCAGAGAAGGTAATTCAAAAATGTATAGCAATTCGGGAGATCAACATTCTCTTATTTTTCTTCCAACAGATATTTCCTGAGCGCCTACTATTTCAGCCACCATTCTTGATTCTAGGAAGCCAGAAAGCCAATCTGCTACTTATGGAGCATAGAAAGACACACAGTAAACAAGCAAATGAATACATCAAACTGACATTTAAGATAGCAGGAAGGGCTATGAGGAAAATAAGGCAGGGCAGTGTGATAGAGTGCCAGGAATGCAGGGTGGGGGTTGCTGTTGGAGCGCTCAGGGAAACTGCCAGGAAGTGGCCCTGTGGGGACTGGAAGCAGAAGAATGAACCGGGGGAAGGTCTGGGGAGAAGACATCTCAAGGAGGTCAGTGGTAAGTGCGAAGCCACTGAGGTTGGGGCCAGCGTGGTGTGTATGAGACTTTCAGCAACGAGGCCCTGTGCCCAGAGCTGGGTGAGCAAAGGGAGTCAGGTGGGTAAAAGCAGAATGATGGGAAGTGAGCGTGGAGAGTGGAGCTGGCGTTGTATGTTATCATTGTTCTCCCCAGTGTCAGAGGAAGCCTGGCACACAGTTCTCTTGTAATCCTTACAGTATCCCCAAGTGTGAGCGTTGTCGCCATGTTTCAAATGACGGGACATCTCAGAGTGCCGTAACTCAGAGGTAAACAGGTGGAAGCTCGAACCTGGAAGCAGATCTGCCTGACACCAGATGCTTTCCACCAACCACCTGTTCTTCATAATAGCCTGCCCTTTTCATCCCTGGGGAGAGGAATGACTGACAGTAAGGGATCTGTTTGAGGCAGCAAACTATGGCATCCTACCCATTTTATTAGAATGTGGCCCATACTCCTTTTTAAGGTATTGTCTGTGGCTGCTATCTCACCTCAATGGCCAAGTTCATTGCCAAAGAGGCCATATGGCCTGCAGTTGACCATCTGGCTCTTTACAGAAAAGTGTGCTGACCTCTGGTTTGTAGTATGAGTTGGTGACCATCTTTGTATCAAGCCGTTAATCTGGACTAACAGGCACTGGTGCTATGGAGAGGGAAGAAAAATGGCCCCCTGTCCAGCACTGATATTCACTTACCATGTGACCTTTTCTTCTCTTACGTTATCTTATGTTTATAATGGGAAGGTTGGACAAGATCAGTGCCTTCCAAGCTACCTTAGCAGTATTTTCAATTCAAGTCTTATGTGGATGCCCTATATCTAAAATAGAATTTAAAAATGCTCTATTTGAACCTCCCAGGTTCCCTGCAATGGCCCCTGAGCATCTTCACGGGCATCCTCAGGGTATGACACTTAGAGGGCAATTTGAAAATGATGAGATTAGCCATTTTAGGGTCTGCTCTGGCTCTCACATTTTCTGGGTGGGTAGCTCATACATGGAGATGTTGAGAAAATCGGTTTTCATCCCTGCAAATTAAATTCTTCTTTGGAAAGAGGACACGCTATCTTTCCTCTCTGGCTTTCCATTGCCTCATTTATGAAATGAGAATAGTCATCTGCACCTCCCAGCACTGCCTGAGAGCTCAGTGAGGTGCATTTGCCAAGGGCCAGGTGATGAGATGGAAGAAACGGGAATTGGGTCCTGGCAACACATTTTTGTTTTTTTAAAAAAACCAGCTGTATTGAGATGTAATTCACAGACTCTGTAATTCACCCATTTCGAGTGTATAATTCAGTGGATTTCATTGTATTCACAGATGTGTGCAGCCATCACCCGTCTGTCTTAGAACATTCCATCATCTCAAAAGGAAACCCTAAGTCTTTAGCTAACCCCTGCCTAAGTAGCCACCAGTCTGCTCCCTGGACATTTCATATGAACAGAATCGTATGCTGTGTAGTATTTTACCCCCTGGCTTCTTTCACTTAGCATGTTTTCAAGATTCATCCATGTTGTATCATGTGTCAGAACTTCCTTCCTTTTTAGGACCATCTGATACTCTGTTGTATGGTAGCCTGTTGGCTATTGCAGATGATGCTGTTATAAACATTGTACACTGTATAGGTTTGTGTGTAGGCAGGCATCAGCTCTTGTCTTGGGCAAGTGGCTTAAGCTCTCTGAACCTCTGTGTTCTGAACCTCTTTTTTTCCCTATCTGTGAAATAGGCTGAGCCTTGAGGTTTATAAGGAAACACATGGTAAAGCATCCAGCATAGAGCCTGACATGGAATAGACATCGGATAAGCAATTGTTTGCTATTATCATGAGACAAAGCAGGCTCCAAAAAACAAACAAAGAAGCAAATGAGTTACTCTCTTCTCTTCTTCCCCTTTTAAATCTAGAGGCTCCTTGATGGCAGGGAGCTGCTCCCCCCTAATGGCCCCTATATTTTCCAGCTTTTGAGGTTTGGTCTGTTTCAGATAGAAGCTGAGGAGCCTGCCCAGTGAAGTCTGAAAGGAAATTAGCATCTTAGAATATGTGTGAAAATTAAATGGAGCATGAACAGAGGGCTGTGAAGGAGAGAGAGTGTAGGAGGGCGGTAGAAAGAAGGTAATTATCTTTTTGCTTTTCAACTTTAAAAGGGTAGGGAGACCCTATGTGTTGTTTTGCAGAACCCCCAGACTTTTAACTCACATACCTAGGTCGCCTTCCACTTCTTTGAAAGGCTCTTGGTTTAATCTTCAAAAGTTCGAATGGGAAAGGCATATCAGGGATGTGTTAGTAATTAATAATGTTCCAGGTGCACCCACAATAGGCAATGTGCTTAGCGTAGTTTGTTCATTACTCACCAATTCCTCATCATGCATTTTACTATGTGTAAATTAATTTTTGCTAATGTTGCTGAGTAGATAGACCCTGCACACGTCCCTTCCTGCTTGAGGATACGGCTTATCTCACTTAATCCTCACAGCCCCATTTAATGGATGAGAACACTGAGGCTCAGCAAGTTTAGGCTGTCCAGTAAATGGTAGAACCCTATTGGACTCCTTGTCTGTCTCCAAAGCCCTTGTTTTGTTTTCTGTTGAACCACACTATTTGGTGGTAAACAAGACATCAGAAATGTGATTCTGCTACCAAGGCACCTATAGTCTGCACTATCTAATTCCTTCTCCCTGGGTTAGTATTGATTTGTTCACAAGTGACAGAAAGTCCAACATTCCAGGGCCTCATCCAAGACGGATGCTTGTTTGTCTCATAGGCGTTTCATGCTGTAGGACACTGAGTGGGTGGGGGACCTTAGGTTCTCTTATCCTGTTGCTGTGATGTGCTTATCTGTTGTACGTGGCCTGCAAACTCACCTCACAGACCAACCTGACTGCCCAGCAAAACCCGTTGTGTCCAAAGGCTAGCTATGCAAAGGAGAAAAGTGTGGGAGAAAGGCATGTACCCTCACTTTGGGAATTTTCTGCAAGTTCAGCTAAGTTCCATTTACATCCCCTGTAACCAGGTTTCAGTTGTTAGTCACAGCTAGCTCCCAGGGAAGGTGGCCTGGGCCCAGCTAGACGTAGGTGGTCCTGTTACTGCTGAAGGGGAAGATGGTGTCTTTGCTGGGGTAGGGTGTGGCATGAGCCCTCTCTGCCATGTGCTCTATCTACTTGTATTCGAGGAGGCTGACTCAGAGAAGGGGCAGGTTGTGAGGAATGGGCAGAGAAAAGGTCATGTGGGCTGGAGGCAGGGTCTTGCACCAGAGGCCAAGCTGAAGATTTGAAGTCAGGATGGGGGAACATGAGCTCTTGGTTGCGCTCAAGCTCAGAGTCCAAGGCTTCCTGCCTCCCTTTCTTCTCTTCCATTGTCTGCAGGGGAATCACTGCCCGATCCTCAGGAAATCCCCTGGAACCAACCGAGAGGGTTTGGGAGAGGGATTCAGGGTGCCAAGCTCTGCCCCAGGCTTCCATTCCTCCCTGATATTTGACTAAGCTCCCTGTCTCTGTTGGCCGGGCACATTTCTCACCATGTCAGCTGGGTTTCCTGCAGCCTTAGGCGGAGTGTGTACAACCAACAGGCATTCTTTACCACCCTTCAGCCTCCAAATCCTCCCTTCTTGGGAACCTGCTGGAGTGACCTCCTGGGAATGTGCGATGGGAACAGGCAGGCTTGCCTGGACAGTCTCTCCTTCAGCTACATCAGCTTATACCCTGGTAATGGTGAAGCTGTAGGTATAGAGATTGAGTCCTCACATGGATGCACAGTGGTTAAGCGCAAGGCAGCGTTGGCTCAGTGGTTGAACATCAACCTATGAGCCAGGAGGTCAAGGTTAAATTCCCGGTTGGGGCATATGCCTGGGTTGGGGGCTTGATCCCTGATCCTGCAGGAGGCACTTGATCAATGATTCTCTCTCTCTCTCTCTCTCTCTCTCTCTCTCTCTCTCTCTCTCTCTCTCTCCCTCCCTCCCTCCCTCCCTCCCTCCCTCCCTCCCTCTCTGAAATCAAAAATCAATAAAAATAAAATAAAATAGAAAGAGCAAGGGCTGTGAAGTCACACAGACCTTGGCTTGAGTCCATAATCTGCCAGTTACTGGTGACTTTGGTGAAACTACTTAACTCCCAGTCCCAGTTTCCTCACTTATAAAGAAATAAGAATGGTAGCAATTCACACCCCATAGGGCAGTTTCGGAAGGAACAGTGGTGTATTAGAAGTGTCAAGCACAGGCTCCTAGGACAGTGTGTGCTTAAACATGCTTGGCAGGCCCATTAATATTTTAGTTTGGAGCCCAATTCCTGGAACACCAATAAATGGTGGCGCCAGCATTACAAGCTTCTGGCTTTTCCGGGCCATGCATTTATTTTATTTAATTATTTAAAGTTATTGATTGATGTAAGAGAGAGAAAGAGAGCGAAACATGGATTTGTTGTTCCACTTTGTCATTGGTTGCTTTCATTGGTTGCTTCTGGTGTGTGCCCTGACCCAGGATCGAACCCGCAGTCTTGGTGTATCAGAATGATGTGCCAACCCACAGAGCTATAGGGGCTTTGCATTCATGGCCCAGCAGCAACTGAGCAGGCCACTCTACATATGTCTTGAGATCTGGCACCTTTGCCATGTGTTCCTGGTGAAGGAAGTGAATGGATAAAACCCCTTTTTTCACCTGTCCTCCATACTTTGCCTTTTATTTTATTACTAAAGGCCCAGTGCATGAAATTCGTGTGCTGATGGGGGAGGGGGTTTGTCCATCAGCCCAGCCTGAACCCTCTCTGATCACCTGTTCCACCCCTTGGGCCCCCCGCCTCCCCTACCATGTGTCTGGCTAACAGGCCTGACCACTTCAGTGGCGAGGCTGAGCCAGACGGGTGCCACCATCTTGTGGCTATGGGGGTGGCCATCTTTGTGATGGAGTGACACCTAATTTGCATATCACTCTTTTATTAGATAGGATAGATTTTTCTAATTTATCTTTATTGTTGAAAGTATTATGGATGTCCCCCTTTTTTCTCCCATTGACCCTCTCCATCTGGCACCCTACTCCCCAGGCTGACTGCATTATTGTCTGTGTCCATGGGTTATGCATGTATGCATATAAGATCTATGGTTGATCTCTTCCCACACCCCATCCCCCTTCCTTCTGAGATCCCACAGTCTGTTCCATGCTTCCATGCCTCTGGTTCTGCTTTATTTGTCAGGTTATTTTATTCATTAGATTCCACATATGAGTGCGATCGCGAGATACCCGTCTTTCTCTGACTGGCTTATTTCACTCACTCTCTAGCAGGGCTTCTTCTCCCCCTTTCTTGGTGGTTCTCCTTCTCTCTGCCTTCCTTCAAAAGCCAATCCTAACCCATCCTAGCCCACCAGTGACTGGGACCTTGAATGGAACCAGAAAACCAGTGTGTGGACAAATTAACAGCTAGTCTGAAGAAGGCAGGGCAGTGGCCTCTTACTGAGAGCCTGACAGCAGCTTGGTATGTCTGCTATTGTTTTTTCTTTTTCATCTGCATTTCTTTAAGGGCAGTCAGCTCTATAAGTCTCAGCAGCCCTCCTGTAGAAGCCCATCATCCCTGCCCTTCCAGCTGGAAGTCACCCTCCTTGGCTCCTCGAGGTGGAGGTTTATCTTGCTCTGCTCTTCCTGCCTGTGGTCACCCTTTCCTGACCCTTCAGTGACCAGAGCTCACCTTCCTCTGCTCCTACAGCAGATGGTCCCCCTTCCCTTCTTTGACTCCCAATAAACATCTAGACCTTTTCTATAGAATCCAGCCTTCTTGGGATGCTACTCAAACCTTCCATTTACCCTCCATTCCCTTTTAGTCTCCAAAGGGCATCCACTCTTATTATTTTCTCCCGAAGTCTGCTATTTCCACCTCCCCTTGCCTGGGGCAGGGCATCTTGGAGAAGTAGTTCCTTGCTTAGCTCATTCTCTCAGTGCTTTTCTAGCTGGGGCAGCCTCCAGGCAGGTGATGAGTGGCTGGGCAGAGGCACCAAGTTCCAGTCCTGAGTCAGCCCTAGCCTGAGTGACCTTCCGCCCCTTTCTGTGTCCATTTCTCTGGAATAAAAAGGAGGCTGCTTAGCAGTCCCTGCCATGCACAGGGCTGACACAAGATTAATTAACAGACATCAGGAAAGTGTTTTCCACCCGGTACAGAATGCCTGGAGAACACCAGTGAACTCAGTAATTATAATAATGCGAGTGATGGGAAGCCGCAGTGGCCATTTAGCCTGAGGTCTTCCCAGGGGCAGGTCAAGGTAGAGAGGTGATTTCAGAAGTTGGCAGATATCCTGCTTCATGGCTCTGAGTAGCTCCCAAGGTTCGAAAATCTGGCTTTCCTCCCCTTCTTCTTCTTGGCACTATCTCCCCCCGCCCTCAGAGATTCTGCATATTCCACACTACCTTCCTCCACCCCAGACTACCCCATTTTATCATGCCTTCAAGTTTCATGTATGACCTTTGGGACATAGAACTGGCCCATGCTCCTCGATTTTGCAGATGTGGAAACTGACCCCTAGGCTGGGGATGGGAATTGTTCAGGCTTATATTACAATTGCAAGGACTCAAGACAAAGCCAGAAGCCTGATCTCAGAACCAGAGGTCTTTCATCCCACCACGCATCTCCTCTCTCATCCCTGCCTCTGAGCCCTGTGGGAATGACTCCAGCTCGTCCTTCAACTTCCCCTTTCATCCCACTCAGTCAGACGGAGCCAACAGGTACTGAGCACATAGTGTGTTGGAAGCTCGGTGCTTGGTTCTCAAATGATTGACGGAAACCCTGCTCACACAGGGTGTGTGGAAAACTAGGGGTGCGATAACTGTATCGAATGACTGCAGTATTGGACATGGCATCCCCAGATGCAAGCACAGCGCCTGGAGCTTGGCAGTCGTTCAGCACATTTTTATTGAGGGAGGATGTGTGAGCCCCTAGCCACCTCCCGAGGGCTTCCGCAGTTCCCTGGATGTTGCCAGGGGAGCCTCTCCCAGACACAACACTGAGGCGGGCACCACCTCTGCTCTTTGCTTACATACTTTTAGCAGCTGCCCATTTGCTGCCTAGCATGTACGCACTTCTTTGCTTGGGACACTCAGATGTGGACTCCACTTTCCTCTGCGCACAACTCCTTTCTCGAACCTGCACTGTAGCTAAAATGACCTGCATTTTCCAGTTACATACACTCCCGTGCATTTCCACATCTGGCTCGTGGCTCATCTGTTCCCGTTGTCTGTCTGGAATCCACTAGGTTTTTAATATCGTTGAGGATCTATGTGAGAGCCCCCGCCCCAAACTATTCCCTGGTAGAATGCTCACCCTCATACTTTATCTTACGTGCCATCTTGTCTCGGAGGACCTGCTTGTCACCATTACTGCATATGGATTCTGCACTACTGTTCTTTGGCTCAGCTCAGTTTCTTGAAGTTCCCCGCTCTTGACATTGATAGCACTTTCTCACCCTTTATTCTAGTTTTCTAGTTGTGTGATGGGTTGGGATTGTGCCCATATCCAGAGCTCAAATCGCCTAATACGTACAGAAGTGGGTGCTCCAAGGTGATCTTTCAGGTACTGAAGCGATAACATGGCTCAGCCCCTTCTGTGTGAAGCCTTTCATCGGCCCTTCCTCCGTCCCCCACAGGCACCCCTGAAAGCGACCTCTTCATTGCTCGCCCCAGAATTTTCTTTGTGCGATTGGATGATTCTCCTTGCACTCCTTCATATTATTTGCATGCCTGTGCTCTGTGATCAGCCTCCAGGTTTTAGTATTGTAAGAGGAGGGAGTTGGGAAGCAAAAAGCTTGAGTCCTGGCTCCACTATCTCCTTGCTCCGCAACCTTGGACCAGGCCCCCTGCAGCTACAAATGCACGTTCAGTTCCCATGTCGCTGTAAAGCAGGCGCTGGACTAAATTTAGCCATCGCACACCGCCTGCCCACAGGCCACATCTGGCACGCAGATATCGTTTTGCTTGGCTCGTAAAATAGTTTGTTTTTAAAGAAGTGGAGAGGCTTCCAAAATGAAAAAAAAGAAAAAAAAGTGAGAGAGAAATTTCACATGACAGCTGGATTTCCAGCTTCTCTGGAAAAATTGGGAGAGAGGCCAAAACCAGGCTTGCTTCCTGCATGGCAGTGCTGAGGGGGCTGCTGGGCTGTCTCTTCTGGAAGAGGCATGCCCTCCCCATCCCTCCCTTGCTCCCCGTTCGTGGTAGGTGACTCCAGTGTCACTTGTCATTTATCATCATACATGTGCTGAGGATTTTCTTCCATCAGAGACATTCGCCTCCATTCACTTAACTCCAGGCCTGGTGTCGGAGGGCAGGCTGTCAGGGTGGAACTTCTGAGTCAGAGGATGGGTAAGGGCTGCTGCAGGTCCCACGTGTGCTGTTCCACCCCCTCTCCCACTCAATTTCTCTCACGCCCCCCTTTCCTCTCTCCATCTCTTCAAAATCCCCCAGCTCTGCTTGGTCATCTGTCAGGGAAGGGGTGGTGGGAAAATGGCGTTATCTTGACAATGGAACATATTCCCTCCCAGCAGTCCCTGCGTGTCCCCCTAATTGCTTCCTTATCAGTTGGCATGAGGACATGCAGAGGTAATTAGCAGCGGAATGGATGAGAAGCTCCTCATCTTTAAGGAGTCGGTGGTAATGGGAGACAGGGACAGGAGACTCCAGATTCCAGGCCCATGTGCCCTGCTCCTCAGTCACATGGTCAGTCTGGGTGGGCCAAGCTGAGACTCAGGTCTGCCTGAGCTGGCTGCTCTTGTGATCATCAGCGAGGGGGCCTGTAGAGCCCATGGAGGCGGAGGAGATGGGGGTGGGGTAAGGATTGACTGTGTGTGTCTGGTTTGGGCCCCGACATCCTCATGTGGCTCATCTGGGATGGTCTGGTGCTGTCTGGACCTGCAGGAGTCTGGCCTGTCATCGGCCTCTCCCACGGGGACCAGGGCCAAGCATCTCCACTTCAGATGGCGTCTCTTGTCTGCCTGCTTTATTATTAAATAAGCTACATGGATGATGCCACAGTCTGGCCAACCGGCTGCTCCGCAGCATCTAACTCCTGTCTTTCCAAGTTTAATGCTCCCGAAGCGCAGCATGGAGTCTCTTAGACGCCTTGTTTCCTGAAGGCCCACCCCATTCCTGCCTCTCCAGCCGTAGGGTCACCCAGGCCGAGTCCTGCCTTCTATCGTAAGTCTCCCCCCACCCCCTCCCCACTCCAGCTGCCTCCAGGGTCCATCTCTTCCTTTTGGAGGAAGAGTAGCAGAGAGCCAGCCTGTTCGTGCCTATTTCTTCTTAAGTTGCTTACACTGCTGCCGTGCTTCCCCTTGGATGTCAGGAAAAACTCCAAATCCTGAGCATGTGAGGCCAGGCACGATCCAGCTCAGCCCACCTCTCTGGCCTCATTGCTTGCTGAGGCCCGTCCCTGCTTCCTCAAACCCACATACCAGCCATGCTGAATTTCCTCCCCAGTTTTTGGAAGGATCCGTATTCAGGGTTTCTTCTTGGATATTCACATCTACTCCCGCTGGGCAGAGCATGTTTGTTCTTCCTCTTCCCCTTGGGAACCCTACTTGCCCTGTAGCTGTCACTGCAGATGCCACGTTCTCTTGGGGGCCTGCACAACCCCCCTGGGGCCTGTCCTTCCCATTGGCTCCCATAGCGCCATCCTGCTCCCCATCAGGTCCTTTCTGCTGGGCTCCGGGCACTATATGGGCTGATTGGTGCATGTCCCTCCCCAGTTAGGTGGGCACATGGCCACGTCTGTCTGGTTTCTCTTTGTGTCTCCCGAGTCGAGCATGGGGATCAGCTGACAGGCAGTTTGTTGATTGATGGCATGAATTGATTTAAATATAAGTAGAGTCTATTCAGTTTTATTCTGAGTCGTTATTTCCTCATGTCCAAATATCCACTCATGTGTGCCGTAATATCCACTGCCTACACCGAGGCCAGAAAGTAAAAACGTGCGTGAAGTAAGAGGCACAGAGCACCTGCCCCATGCTTCTCTATGAGGGAAATAGCTAATATGAGGATGAGAGTCAGTCCTTGAAATAGTTCTCACTGAGAGCCCGACTTCTAAGGCTGAAGGTTTCTCTGTGGTCCCTGCATTCTCCCCCGCCCTCTCAGCCTCTTTGAGTGAATCCAATGCTGGTGATTTAGAAGGAAAGAGGATAGGGGGTGGTGAGATGGTTTCCAGCCAGGTGAGGGCTGGTGACTTTGGGGGTCCTAAGGTTGAAAAAGTCATAAAGCAGCTTGGAAGTGGAGGTCCATGTCCCCCAAAGAGATTCTGTCTGGAAAGAGCTACAACCGAGATCGATCCCAGACACCGAGCGGAAAGAGGCCGGGTCAGATGGCAGTGGGGTCTGCCAGAGGGAAGGTCGAAATTGACTGCCTGGAATGTCAGGTTACATTGGAGGATGTGGTGTCAGGGGTCAGAGGTGGGGCAGACTGTGACCCTCTCAGTTTAATGCAGATGACTTTCGTTTTGGTAAAATAAATTGCTTTGTTCAGGGTGTGTGTGTCTGAGTACGCACACACCTAAGCATGGCTCACTCCACATCTGCACTTAGACCTGTTAGGGGAATGGATCAACTTCAGCCCTCAGGACTGTCAATCTAACATCATGGCTAAAACTACATTAAAAAACAATCTGCAGAGAGGGGGAATTGGAATACCTTAGTGTTTTTTTCTACCTTTATTAAATTCTGGTCTTGACTGTAGGAAAAGGGGGGAAAAAATCATTGCTTCCATTCCAGCCCCGGAGGTCCCCATTACCCGGCAGGTGGAAGGAGTGTAATAATACCCCCGGAGACAAGAGAGTGTGTTGAAAAGGCCCACACTGCTTTGTTTTAGTTCCTGCTGCTGCGGGGAGAAGCCGGCTCATGGCCGGAGCCCACCTGTGCCTGTGCTAAAGGCGGGTACACGCATCATCACTCACACCCACACCCACACCCCCGCTGCTGCTCCGCTGCTCCGAGCCAGCAGTGCTGGGTTCTGGAGAGAGGCAGGGGTGGGTGCTCTCAGGACCCAGGGCTGGACGGAAGCAGAGGGCTCTGCAGGGGGCTTCTGCAGTACACAGGGCAGCAGAGCCTGCTAGGGGAAGGACAGAAGGTCAGACTGGCTGAATAGGGGCCTCTCAGTAACGTTCCCAAGTCCATTGGTGCATCTGCGGGCTTCGAGACACTGGCTGAGCTATTGCTGATCTCTGGGAGTTAATTACCCTCCAGAAACACATGGTAATAATGGCCTGTGACGTGGGCATTGACATGCCCCTGTGAGCATGTGCTGAGATGGCAGGTGTGACGATTAAGTGCTGGCATGCTGCTCATGCATCTACTTAAGCAATCCTAGGCCATGGTGTGAGGAGCTAGGAGCTTAACTCAGAATAAGGCAGAGACCCTGCCCTTAAGGAAGGCAGGTTTAGTTCAAGGGCACAGAGAACTAACACAGTGTGATGGAGAGAGAGGACCGCAGCTTGCTTTCAAACAAGGGAAGTGTCTCTCTTGTCACCCCAGTTTTAGGGAATCCTGGGTGGTTTTGCAGAGGAAGTGACCCCTGTGTTGAAGACGGGTAGAGGTTTGCCAGATGGTGAGATGGGAGTGGGGCAGGGGGAGAGATTCCAGATGGAGGAACAGAGTGTGCAGGAATGGGTGGTAAGAGGTACCATCGTGTGTTCAAGGATGTGGGATTAGTTCTGTATTATGAGATTAATGATTTCTGTGTATTATTTTTTCTCTCTAAAGCAATAGTTCTCACTGGGAAGCTCTTGTGCCTCTGTAGGGTAGGGGACATTTGGCCGTGTTTGGAGAGGTTTTGGGTTGTCACGATGGGCGATGGGTAGATGGTACTAGTATCTTGTAGGTAGATGCCAGGGATGTTGCTCAAGGTCCTACAGTGTACAATGGACCCCACGGGGGAGCATCATCCAGGCCCGAATAAAACAACGCCTACGTTTGAATCAGCTGCCAGTGCATCGAGGCAGTGTTACTAGCTCAACCCTACCGTGTCCTCCAGAAGCGATGGGGCTGGGAGTTGGGCAGCGGGGTCTCTCTTCCACTGCTGGTCTCATGGGCCCTGGGCATCACTGTCTCCATGTCCCCTCTCTTGGTTTCAGTTTCTTGCTGTGTGAAGGGCGGCCTCTGACAGAGAGTGAATCCAGACCCTGTTCACTCGTGGTGGCATTCCAGGCACGGGAGTGGGACAGATCCGGCATTTCCATTGTATAGCGCAGTGAAGTAACTTGTCTGAGGCCGAGCAGTTCTGAAGTGGTAGAATCCAGGGCTTCTGTTGTTTTCACACTGTGCTACATGCCTGTGAGAGGCAGCATTACACTAACCCATGGGTGGGAGCCCATGGAGTGTTAGACTTTCCCACAGACTCTGCATTTGCATAGAGCACCCGTGACGGGGCCTCGCCCCATACTTAACAAACACATATGTCTAGATGGGAGCACGGCCCTGCATGGCTACTTGGATCTTATCAGAATAAATGGTTCTCTTGGAGCAAATGGCTCTTCCCTTGGAAGAGAGGAAATTTTTCCCATGAGTCCTTGGGAGGAGCAATTTTCTAAGTGGTGCCCTGAATAAAACAAATGGGCCTCAGTTACGAGTGGGGTACCCTCCCCTCAGAGGATCAGCAGAACCAGTGCCGGACCGGGTCCTCCTGGAGTCCTTCATTTCCTCAAGTGCCTTGTGACAATAAGGCCTTTCGCAGGGCAGTGCCTTGGGGGAGAAGCAGCGTCCATGGCTGAGACACACAGGACTTAGGTGATCACCCGGTATAGGTACCTGCCGGGGGCCATGGACATGAATAAGCCTTCCCCACTGGGGGCCTCAGCTCTCCTTCTCAGAATGAGGGCACGGGATACATTGGTTCTAGAGCTCCCACAGCATCATGTCTGGAGACCGTGTGGCTTCATTCACACCTGGAACCTGACTGAGAGAGACCCAAGCTGGGTAAACAGAAAAGTGTGACTCATTCCTCAGAGAGCAGGAGGCTGAAGTAGCCTAGACATTGGCTGCTGGCCCTCCTCATTCCACAGGCTCTTCCGCGCCTCTCCCAGGCGCCTTCCTACCAGCCAGGGAGAAGCAACATCTAAGGTGGATCGAGCTTTGAGTGGAGACCTGGGAGTTTGGAGTCACTCACCTGTAAGACTGCTATGGCTGTGTTGTTCAGATGCACAGTGATAATAACTAACATTTATAAAATGTGCATTCTCCTTCCAGGCACAGTTGCAAAGTGTGCTGCATATAATAAGAGACATAGGGAATCTCCCCCAGGTTCTGAAATCTCATCTAGGGGTTTAAGGCGATTTCAAGAGCATAAAAGGCTCCAGATATGTCTACTAATCCTCACAAAATTCAGAGATGGAGGCATTATTAGTATCCCCATTTTACAGATGAGAAAGCTGAGACCTCGAGACTGTGAGCAACTTTTAGAAAGCATACAAACCAGAGAGTAACAGAGGTGGGATTTGAACCCAGTCAGGGTGGCCCCAGAGAGACACCACACCATTACTTCTGTGCCATGCTGCCTCACCAATGAGTGTCATGCCCCTTGGCATTCTCCAATGAGTATCATGCCCCTTGACATTTTCCAATGAGTGTCATGCCCCTTGGCATTCTCCTGTGGCTCCAACAGGGCCCCAAAGAAAAGAAGAGATACTCTCGGCCACTTTGGACCTGGCATCTTGCTGAGTGCCCAGCACCTCTGACCGGGGGTTTGACCACCCTAGCCACACTCAGTCCTGCCAGCTCTCCACCCTGGCTCACAGCCCAGGTCTGGAGTGGATAGATATGGGCTGGCTCTTGGCCTGCCTTCTCGGCGTGTCAGGGGGCCTGCCAGGTTTGGGGCCGGGGTGTGCTGCTTCTGTCTCCAAGGCCCGGCTCTGGGGAAATCCCGACATCAGTTTTCCCGAGGCAGGAGGCGGGGCTGCTGAGAGGTGGGTCCCTGCTGTGGGCTTCCTGAGGCAGTGGATGGAGGCAGTGCACCTCCTGGAGAATCGGGAGCTCACAGGGCTGCTTTCAGTGTCTCCCCTAACAGGCCTGCGCCCCCCTACCCGCTGTCCTGATAGTGCGGGGAGTATGTCAGCCTGTCGCCAGGAGATGTGAATTAGAATCTTGTTTCTCCTATGAACTTGCTATGTGACCCAGGGCTGGAGACAGCACTCTTGGCACCTCTGTTGCTCCACTGTAACACGGGGCCAATATCTCCTATAGGGGGTCAAGCCTACTTCTATAGCACAAAAGGCTCCAAATTAGTCTCATTTCAGCATTCTGAGGAAGATGAGAATCTGTGTATGTGGGGAGGAATGGGGGGGACAGATAAGGGAGGGAAATGAAAAGGGGAAGGAGGAGAGAGAACAAGAAGCAACAAAGGGAGTTGAGAAGAAGAGAAAATTGACAGAGCCAGGGGGCTCTCCATTTGTGCTCCCGGGGCCCCTGGTACCCAAAGGGTGCCTCCTGCTGGCCTCCACTCAGCTCCACTCCACCCTCAGGGACTCTGTGCCAGCCTCTTACCCACCTGCCCCCACCCTGCCCAGGACAGGATCACCAGTCCTGAGTCCACTTTGTATCAGGTTTCCACCAGCTATGTGTCTGGCAGGTGGTTTGTTCTCTCCATGGCACCCACAAGGACACCTGAAAGTAGGGGGCCCAGCAGTGTTCCGATTTTAAGAGTCCAGCCATTCAGTGGGGGCTGGAACATAGATCCGGAGGTGGAGAGGGTGGTGAAGCTGTCAGTCAGAGGGCGTCCGAGCAAGGAGAGCATTCTTGTCCACCTGTTATTACCATATCTCAACTTCAGATCATTCCGAGTTCTTTCCTTCAGGAAACACTTCCCAAGAGTTTTGGATGCTGACACAAGTGGCCTCCGGAAAGCGCCTTGAGTATGTTTTTAATCACTAGGAATCGGAACCAAAACCTATAAAAATGTTACAGGATGAGACACAGGAATGGTAGGTTTTGGTGACCAGTAGAGAAAAGATCTGAGAGATTTCCTCATTAAATAACCCTACTCAGGTTAGGGCTAATAGAGATGTGTCGAAAATGCAGGTCCCAACGAGGTTTTGGGGACATGGAAGCGACCTTTAGGTTTGGCCGCTGACACATCCCCTGAACCCTTTATTGTCACCACCAGTGCAGACCTGGTGCTCCTAGGATGCTGTGTATCTATCTGTGTATCACTCCACTTACTCATTTAGGCTGAGGCTGGGTAGACTGACTCTGTGTGCCACTCCCAGTGACTGAAACAGACAGTTGTTAGCAGTGTTTTATGAAAACAACAAAATCCGAGGCCCCAGTGACTAGGGATTCTCTCCTTTTCAGAGAGGTGTGCTTGGGGATCCAAGCCTTCAGGCGTTGTCTAGCGGTGCATTAAAATCTGCTAAAAGCCTCTGCCTGCTGCTAGGGAAGTGAGGCTCAGAGTGTGTGTGTGTGTGTGTTTTTTTTGTCCTGAAAAGGAGGGGATTTGCAGAAGAACTTTGGAAGCTAAGACAGAAGTGTGAAATCACAAAGGAGAAAAGATGTTTGAGAGGAAGTTTAGAAGATGGAGGTGGGTCTCATGGGTCTGGCTGTCAGGTTCTCTATACAGACCTTTTCCAAGTTGCCCTGTGACACTAGTCCTGACTCTCAGTGCTCACCCACCACTGTATCCCGAGCCTCCCCTCCCTTTTTTAAAATATACTTTTATTTATTTCAGAGAGGAAGGGAGAGGGAAAGAGAGATAGAAACATCAGTGATGAGAGAGAATCATTAATTGGCTGCCCCCTGCACATTCCCTACTGGGGATCATGCCCGCAACCTGGCATGTGCTCTTGACCGGAATCGAACCTGGGACCCTTCAGTCTGCAAGCTGATGCTCTATCCACTGAGCCAAACCAGCCAGGTCCCAAGCCCCTTTTGTTCACAGTTGGGTTACATGTCCACACGCGAGTCCCTCCCCGATGTCCAGTGCCTGCAGGGACTGACTGGTACTGATGCTCATGTGTGGCACTTGGCAAGGTTACCCAGGAGGCAGCAGCTCAGCTGTGTGAGCCAGGAGCACCCAAGGACACTTATATCTTCAACACGGAATTTGCATTTTTGTGCCCAGAAATCTTTCCCCCCCTTCATCTGGCAGACATCTGTCCTCCCTTCATGACAGCACGCACACATCATCTGTTCTGACACCTTCCCGTGGCTGCTCCTTAAGGCCTCTAGTTAAGTCACTTGTCCTTGGTGCTTGGCTCTGTCCTGTGCCTGCAGCATTCCGGTGCATTTGGTAGCTGAGGGTCCTCCCTCTGCCCCAATCTGAGGTTTCCCTGGGGGAGACCTGGTCCGATTCCTCCCTGTCTCTCAAGCCTCCTGTTATCTGAGGTTGCCTTGGAGCTGCAGCTTAGTAAATAAACGATAATCCCAACACGGGAGCCATGTCAGAACCAAAGCCCAGGTGCCTACTGTCCTGAGCACCTGAAGTCACCACATAGGTGCCCTCCCCAAGGCTCTTTCTGTCACACACCACACAAGGGACATCTGTGCTGACAATGGGGGGCACAGAGGATTGAGAGGGACACGATGCCGTGTGTGTGAGTACGGGGTGCTGTAATGGGTGAGGTTCTAAACGTGGGTTAGTAAGCGCTGGCTCTGTTTCCTGAGTCAGGAGTTAGGCAGGGAGAGAGAAGTGACATAAAAAGCAAATCCGTGTTCATCAACGAAAGGGTTCCAACAACCTTCTGGTGTTTGCAGGCTTCAGTGTGAGAGTGAGAGGTCAAGGAGACAGGCAGGGTGATCACATCGCCCTGATGCATTTTCCAGTTCTTACTGGAATCTTGAAAGGTCTCAACGCGTTTAAAAAATGTTCTGAGGCCTTGGACTTCTGATCCCTTCATTTTAAAAATAGAAGGACGGAGGCTCAGGGAGGAAGACAGGCTTGTTAAAGACAAAGAGTAACTCAATGGCAGGGCTGGTAGTGTCCCTGGACCCCTGCCCCTAACCTATGGGGCTCCACAAGCCAAGACTGGGTCAGGATTCCGAACCTCCGTCATTACAGGACATCTTCCGATTATTGGATATTCTGCAAACAGACATCTGTGCTCTCTTTTTCACTTCCTATTTTCCTTCTTTCTAAATCCATGTGTGTATTGTAAATGGAAACTTTAACATCATAATGATAAATGGGAAAGCAGCTTCACTTACTAAAATTGGAAGGCCACGGTAAAAATAAATACAATGAAAGCAAACAGTGCTCTCTGTTCTAGCCAGCTGGTGCTAGCAGCCAGGGGCTGGGAGCCTGGGGCCTGCCCACTCTGGGTCCTTAGGCAGTGCAGCATCTCAGCGACACTTCCTCCTGAGGTCAGCGCAAGGACTGGAAGAGGCAGGAGAGGATGTGACTTTCTCCCGTGGAGAGCCTCTGCTCATTAGTCTGATGAACACGGACTGTGTGCAATCACGCCCGCACCAGCATTAGCGCATTTGCTTCCACGTTGGGAACTCTCCCCTAATGTATTTGCAGTGAGAGAGAAGCCTCAGGGGCAGAGGGCTTTTCTTTCTCCATTAATCATGGCTCATCTGGATGAGAGCTTATCCAGGGGTTGCTGTTTTACATACTGTACCTCCTTTGATACATACTGGCAGCTGCCCTGTTTAAAGATGGGGAGACAGACGGAGGGTGTCCTAGGGACCCTAGGGACTTGTTGGGAGAGCTGAGTTCTACTCTGGTGGCCTGGCTCCAGGGCCCCCCTTTTTGACTATGTTGTTCTGATCATGATGGGGGTGGGGCTCTGAGGCTCTTTGGATTTGTTGTTGTCCTGGAGACAGGCAAGGAAGAGCTTCATGAAGTGAGCATTTGTTCCCCTAATAAATATTAATGAGCACTTACTCTGTGCCAGGCACTGTGCTAGGCTCCTGGGGATACCACATTGAATAAAATAGGCAAATGTCTTGCATCTTTGGAGCTTACTTTCTAGTATGTTTGTGTATGCATGACAATTAAAAAGAGTAAATCGGTAACTTATCCATATGGAGACTAAGTGGTGGGCCACAAGATTGATTCTTCCATACACATTAGTTTCTCTGGGCATATTTCTGTGCCTCGGTTTTGGCATCTGTGAGACAAAGGGGTTGACGAGATGTCTGATCGCCTGGCTCTGAGATGCAGGGCAGGTTCGTGCATCCTTTTGCTGCTGAGGCTGGGAAGGCTGTAAAGGACGATCACTGAGCTTTCTCTTGGACTGGGTTTCGGGAGCCAGAATGACTGGCACCTGCCTCTTGTGGGAAGTGGGGCCCTGAAAATCATTTCTGATAGTCACGAGCAGGGTCTGCCAGGGATGATTTCATTAGGAGGGTAAATTTAGAAATCAATTAGAAGCGTTCTGTTGTCTTCCTCCTGTCTTCTCGGAAAGTGAGTTTTTGTTTTTTGTTTTTTTTTTTGGATGAGCCTACCACTTATTGAGGGCTCGCATCTGTGCCTGTATTGAGCACTTTACATGCATTATCTCAATGAAGCTCATAGCATCTCTGTCCTCAATTGGGTTCTCCAGAAGCAGACCCAGGGGTGAGGAGATGGGTGCAAGTAATTGATTTGGGAGGTGGTCCCAGGAAACACCAGTAGGACAAGTGAGATGGGACAGGAAATGGAGCCTACACCTCACCTCCCATCTGTCATTGGCTGAGGGTTATTCTAGGCTGAGGGATGGGGGAAACTCCCTGCTCTTTGCCCTGAATGAGGGTTAGGAAGGCCCTGGGCAGAGGGCCAGTATCTACAGGAGGATACTCTTTTGACCTGTATGGAAAGGTGAGGTCCACAGAGGATGGGGACAAAGCACAGCAGGGTCAGCTGCACACTATGCCAAGGTAGCACCATTAGGAACCCCATTCAGTTTGGGGGAATGAAGGCTCAGAAAGGGGAAGTGTCAAACATAGGACCAGCTACAAAACTGGCCGGGCCCATTGCAAAATGAAAATGTGAGGCCCCTTGTTAAAAAAATTAATATTTTCAAGATGGTGACAACAGAGCCTTAAAATAAGCATGGGAACCTTCTAAATGTGACTTTGTGTGACTTTGAGAGTCATGCACCCATGACGCTCCTCTTGGTCCAAGATCTCATAGTTGTTAATGACCCCCCTCAGAGCCACGGGTCTGCCTGTCTCACCTCGTCCTTTTAGCCAAGACACTCGGTGGCTGTGGGTGTTTTCAGAGGAGATTCCCTGGGAGAGGAGCCTGAATTTTGTTTGAAAAAGCTGCTACTCTGTTTTTTTTCTTAGGTAAATCCCTTCCTCTCTCCAGGCTTCAGTGGGCTCATCTATAAAATAAAGATCCTAACGCTGAGGTCCCAGGGATGGAAGGCTTGTCTTTCTGACAGCAGTTTGCCCTCTTAGCTTAGGCGAGGAGAGCTCTGAGCCATCTCCTTGCTCTCCTGCTTTCTAGGTCAGTGACTTTTTGAAAACCCAGAGCCGGCTGAAAAGCACCCTGGAAAGAGTGTCAGGCTTGGGGTCCCAAGGGCAGGTCCTCGCCTCAGTCCAGATATTTACTGTACAGTGACTTTGGCCAAACCTCTCTCAACCTCATTTCTGCTATCTCTGGATTATCTGTAAGGGCTCCTCCGGCTATGCTGTCCTGTGCTAAAATTGCCATTACTGTGGGAAATAGGCCACCACAGGTAGCAGGTGCAGCTGCAGGAGGGGCAGTAAGAAGAATGCCTTAGGGACCTAAGTTAGGCTGAATGGGTCTGTGTGATTTTCACTTAGTGTCTTAATGTCTCTGAGCCAAATAGGAAAGTCTGTATGTGTGTGCATATGTATACATGCACACACCTATATATGAATGAATAAGTAACAGGATATGATAACTGTCTTAAAAGGTAGTGGTGAGAATTATGTGAGAAAATGTGTGCCTCAGGCTTGCTGGATCATTAATGCTCATTATCGACAGCAGGGGCAGGAGACGTTGGAGGTCATTTTTGCATCTCTCTTTCCTCATTGATTTGGAAATTAATTGTGCAAACACTTTAAAAACACCTGGTCAAGATTTAACGTGCTCTATGAAACAGACAAGAGCCCCGCAAGTCTAGGAGTTCCCTGATGGAAGTCCTGCCCTGGCCCCGTAGTACCGTCAGCATCTCTTCCCAGGCCCAGCACAGAGAAGGGTATCCAAGCATGTTATCAGAGAAAAGGAAGGGGAGCTCTACTGCTCTACCATTTCCTTCTGCATCTTCTCTTCCTCTCCGTCTTCCTACCACTGTTTCATTCTCCTCATTTACTCATTTCCTCCTTTTTTCACCTAAACATTCTCTCCTTCCTTATCTCCTTCTCCAGCCCTCTGCTTTTGGATCAGGCTGGAAAGATGCCTCTGCCCTGGGTAGTCATCTCTGGACTGAAATGCCTGGCAGTGCTTTTGAAATGAGGAACGTTCCAATACCAGGCAGTGACACCTGGCTGGCCAGCTTCCTTCCATAGTCACCTGAGGTTAGGAAGTGCTTTGAGGCAAGCCGACCTGCCTTCAGCTCTCCACTCCTGCCCCTTAGTAACCACAGAAGCCCCTCAGGCATGCGGCTTCTCCTCTGGGTGTCCTGGTTTCTTTCTCTGGAGGACGTGCCAGCGTACAGCTCCCTGGAGAATGTTCTGATGATGACAGGCATCGCGTGGTGGTGCCGAGCATAGTGTGTGGCTGTAAGAGGAGAGTGAGGCGTTCAATGCATTATTTCTGCTTCGGGGATTCAGCTGCTCCATGCCCAGGGCACCTGCTTAGGCTTTCCTGCCAGGCTTCCCACAGAGCACTGGGTAGTGGAAGCCCCATGGCAATGTCACCAGGACTGCCTGGGGCCGGCGTCCGCAAGCCTCTTTCAGCCCATGCCAGTCCATCTCTTTCAAGGACATCAGGTAAGGGGATGAAATAGCCGATGGGTGGAATTTCCCCCTGCAACACAGTCAGGAAGGATTAAGTGGATGGGCCGCCCTGGAACAGAGACTTCGGCTCGTCTCTGCACCTCGATGATGGCCTGTCAGTCATACCTCAGAAACAAAGATAGCAGAGACTATGGGAGAGGATCCCGTCTTCCTCCTTGAGTCTAAACCCAGGCCTCTGGGAGGACAGATCCAGACACATTCCTGGGGCGCGGAGGGACACTTCCTGTGCCAGTCGTGGCCTGCGTATGTGAGGACATAAATGGGACCTTAGGGACGTTGTTAGGCTAAATGTACCCAGATCCGTGGGTGTGGACATGTCTGGCACATGTAGATTCCTGCTCAGGAGTGCAGCCGCCTATGTGTGAAGACACCAGTGCACATACATGCATGTGAGCTTGAACATGCAGGATGGAGCATGCATGGCAGTGTGCAGATGGGCTGAACTAGGTGAACATGTTGACAGTGTGCATGTCTGAGGGCCCTTCACATGTGTGTGGCCTCTGCGTCGTCAAAATGTCCATGTGTGATTACGTGTATGTACATATAGTAACCTTTTACTGTGTATGTCAGGGAATGCATGGATGTGTATGTATGCAGATATTTATGATTCCAGTGTAAGGAAGGGAACAGTTTTGCAGAATAGACATGAGTCTGCATGCAACACCATGCATTCTATACCGTTTGTCTATATTCATATATGTATGTATTATCTGTGCATTCATACATATGCACGAGACAGTGGCTGCATGTTTGTGTGGTAAGGGTGTTTCCCTGGCATTACATGCATGCATCAATTGATGAGGAGGTGCATGTATCTGAGCTCACCTGTGCTTTGGAAGCACAGACATAAAAGTGCACGCTCCCCTGGCTGGGCACCTCTGAAGGTATTTTTAGATTGGGCAAACTGGATTTCCTGTGTACCTGTGACCCCTCTCACCTGACTCCCTTGTATATTCTCTAGAGGTGACGTATCTAACTTTGTCCTCACTCCCAGTGCCAGCAACTGGTTGGTTCCTCCTGTGATAGACACACCTGCCCACCACAAGGGCATTCTGGCAACGGGCTCCCTTGTAGCATATTTCACATCAAGCTGTGGACAGGAACCACAGTGGTGGTGGTAGGCATTAAATCACCACGTCATTAAAGAGAAACACTCAGAAAAAGGTAAAGGACCTATACCAGAGGTTTGTGAGATGAACGAACGGGATACCACTTAAGTGGGGCCCCTACCTCCCAGTTCCCATCTGTCGTTGTCCTGGGACAGAACTGACACCGTGGCTGAGATGCCCTGTAAGCTGGGGAGCGGGAGGCGCCATTCTCCATGTGGTAGCATGACAGGTTCCATTAAGATCGAGAATGAGGTCCAGGCACCTGTCTCACATCATTCTCCAGCAAGTCCTCTAACCAGCCTCCGAGGATGGCACGACTGCTCCCACTTCATAGGTGAGAAGAGTGAGGTTGGGAGAGGGAAGCACCTTTCCCCTGGTGACACAGCAGGTCAGTGTTGAAGCCAGAAGGACTGTACCGGGGTCTGTCCTGGAGGCCAAGAGACTGGATTTGTGCCCGCCCAGTTCCTGACTGACTGTGCAATCTGGGCCAACAGCTGTGCTCTCAGTTTGTTTTCTTGATTCTAAATGAGGAGTGGAGGCTCAGGGAAACCATGCCTGAGCGCTCCGAGCCCAGGGCTGGTGCAGGGAAGGCTCCCCAGAAACTCTCGCTGAGTGGACTCCATCTAAGTTTAGTTTCTGTGGTTTTGGAAATGGAGCCAAAAGGTGGGGTGAAGGTAGGGGAGGAGTGACAGTCCGAGGTGTGAGACTTCTTAGCTCCATGCCTTGACGGTGTTCTGGGCTATAAATGTAGTACCCTGTGGAGAGGTCCCTGGATACCTGCGCTTCATTTCCTGCAGAAATTTACCAACAAGGCCCTAGTGCTTCAACATTTATATTATCTGGAGTCAAAGCAATGTATTTGTGTAGCACAGAAGGGGTGGTGGCAGGAGCAGTGTGCACTGTTGCAGACCTTATTGAATAAATACTGGTGCCAGGCCTTATGCTGACACATCATCTCAACACTGTGTACACGTGGACTTATTACCCATCAGCCATGAGGATGTTGGAGGATGAGAGGAGATAATATGTGTAAATGGTTGGGCAGTGAGCCTTGCACATTGCACTGCTTAATAAGCTTCACTCATTCTGTCATTTTAGATTAAGTGGCTACACTGTACCAGGCACCTTTCGAGGCACTGAGGCCCAGGGGGTGAATAGGACGGTCACAGTCCCTGCCTTCTTGGCATTCACTCCAGTAATCCTTATGACATTACTAGAGGCCCGGTGCATGGATCCGTGCACTGGTGGGGTCTCTCAGCCTAGTCGGCGCCTCATAGTCTGGGATCCCTCAGGGGATATAGCAGTGCGAGAAGCTGCAGGTGGCCGTGGAGGAGCCTGAGCTGGGGCCAGGAGCTGCTCCCACTCATCCCAGCCCTGCGGCACCTGCGGCCAAAGAGGCGAGAGAGGCTCATGCTGCCGCAGCTGCACTGGCTAGCCTTGAGGCCAGCTTCTGGCTGAGCTAAGCTCTTGCTGTGGGAGCCCACTGACCACCAGAGGGCAGCTCCTGTGATGAACGTCTGCCCCTGGTGGTCAGTGCATGTCATAACTACCAGTTGACTGTTTTTTGATCATTTGGTCCTTCAGTCATTCTGTCACTTAGGCTTTTATATATATAGATTCTTAATAGTTTACTAGTATATCAAGAGGAGAGAAGTTAGGTGACTTCTGCAAGGTTGCTGAACAAGTAACTAGAGTTACTTGTCAAAGGTGGGAACCAGGGGGCAAGTTTGAGGCTGAACCTGACCCTGGGCTGTATTAGAGTGTTGGGTGTTAACAAATGGGAGGGGATTTTAGCCTTTCTCACTGAGTGGCTTGGTTTAGTTTTCTAAGCACCTGCCACCAGGTTGATGAGTATTAATTATAACTATAACCTTGGCACAGAGAATGTTTTATTCAGTGTATCCTCTGATGAACTTTTCCCATTACTTTTTCCAATAACCGAGTGAAGGAATCAGGTGAGGGATCTGTGCTCCCATTTGACAGAGGAGAAGACTGAGGTGCAGAGGTACCAATCTCCCACCCAAGGACACAGAATGGAATTGGACCTTCCCAACCGGTAACCTGGCAATATGGGAACAACTTTCTATCATCTCACTGCAGAGAGGAGTCTGGCATTTGAATCAAATAAAAAGGTGTCCCCAGAGTAGTGACAGGAGTCCTCATGCCTGGCCCTCTCCAGAATGGCACACGTTGCCATCATTCAGGTACTGACTGTCCTGGTCAGGAGGGACATTGGGCACCTGATCCTTTTCTCATCCTTCTCTGATGCAGTAAGATAATCAAAAGGGTCCTTCCCTCTCCCATTCCCAGCCTGTCATCCTCTCATGTTCCTTCCTGCCACTGGGAACCACCTGTGTCAGGTCTGAATTGGCCTGAATGGTGTGGAATTACAAGTCTAAAGGGTCCTGTCATCATTCCACCGATGGCCTGGGCTCTGCGCTCCAGAGCTGCGTCATGAATAAGGGTAATGGAGAGAGACTGCATTACAATCAAGGCTGCCATGAGCACAAGGAAGGGGCATGGAGTTTGTTTAAGGAATATGCTCCCCAAACCGTGCAGTTGCAGCCAATCAATACCTACTCACTCTCTCTAATCAGCAATCAGGGCCACAGAGATTCTGACAAGTAGGAGGAGGAGTGATGGAAATATATAGCCTCCCACCTCGGGGAGATTTTCAGTATCCATTTACTCTGTAGTTCGATGCTGTCCGTGGAGCAGCTGCTCTGAGCTAGGTGAGGTAGCAAAGGAGGCTGGGCCTTGAGCTTGGGGAGCAGATGGTGAGTGAGGTGTGAAATAATGAAAGGGGTGATTGCAGTATTGTGTGGAAGGAGGCACAGAGCAGGGACACCCAGCCCACCTTCAGGCAAGGGAGGCTTCCCATCTGTATTGTTCTTTAGGTAAGCTTTGCTGCGTAACAAGCACGCCCAAAACTTTGTGGCTTAAGACAATTTTGTGGTTCACAATTACATGAGCTAGTATTACAGGCTGAGCTTTGTCGGGCAGTTCTGCTTGTCTTAGGGGATCTCTGCCGGGCTCTGTCCGGTGTTTGGGGTCAGCTGGCAGTTTTGCTGGGAACTGGATGATCTCTGACATGTCCGGCGGTTAGCAGCAGGCCTCGTCTGGGACGGCATAGGCAAACGGGTCATGCTTCTGTCATCACCCAGCAGGTTAGCCCAGACTTTATCACAGGGCAGTTTCAGGGTTCTTGAGAGAAGCCGGAGAGAGCAAGCCCTGGTATGCAACCACTTTGCAAGTCTCCACTTGGATCGTTTGTGCCTTTGTCCCTTTGACCAAAGAAAGTCATGCGGCCAACTTGGATTCAAGGGGAGAAGCAATAGGCTCACCTCTTGATGGGGGAACCGCAGTGTCACACACGCGGCTGTAGATGTAAGGAGAAGAACTGGTGACTGTTGAGATAGCCTACTCACAGCTGAGTTCTGACGATGAAGAGTTAGGCAGGCAAAAAAGGGTGAAAGGATCAGCTCAGGTAGAGAAAACCATGAGAACAGAAGCAGGGAATTACGCTTCTAAAGGCAGGGGAAGAGGGAGGGAACGACACGGCAGGAGACACAGGCTAGGCGCAGATGGATCTTGTCATGCTTTGACCATAGCAAACCCATTTGATGCAGGTGACTGCCAATTTGACATATGCTGCCAGGAGCTTTAAAGTGGAAGGGGGGACAAGCGGACTCCTATTCTCTTAGGCTGAGAGACCTTCACCTGGCTCCTCCCACATCTGGGTCTCAATCTTTCTAAGCGTCTTTTCCAGCCACTGTGCCTCAGTGGTTCCATCTGAGAAATGGAATAGGGAGTTTCACCCTCTTGGGCTTCTGTTTTAATCTCATGTCAGCCTGTGTTTATTAAGCACCTGCTAAGGTATGGACTGGTGAGGTTAGTGGGCCAGGGAAGGGAGTAGACACCTGCCTGAGCTTGGAGAAGGGGAGGGGCATTCAGGCCGACTCTACAGAGGGGTCACTTCAGCTGGGCCTGGGAAGGTGGGTGGTGTCTGTGTGTGTGGAGGAGATGAGGGCATTCCAGGCAGGAGGCCCCCCCATGAACAAATACCTGCAGGTTGGGATGCAGTGTGGGGCATTGGACTGTGGTTGGAGTACAGAAGCAGTGGAGTCAGTCCAGGACCTGGCATAATGATGCATTCATCCGGTAAAGGCAGTCCTCCAGGTCCAGCCCATCCCACCTGGCTGCCATTTGCTGGTGGAGTCCATTCTCTTAGTCTCTGTTCCGTTGCTGGTTTTTACGGGTTTCATTTTCCTCCCTCCCTCGCAACATTGCATGGTGCCACCCTCTCCTGACTCCTCACCTTGTGTTATCTGGCAGGTCTGGGTCCAAGCATGCGGCACTGGGAGGGGAGCCCTCTGGTTGAGGTGAGGGTATTGGGGATTAACAGGTCAGACTCTGCAGCAGAGACATAGGGCCATGTTAGTAGCACCTTCAGGAGAGGCTGAGGGAGCCTGGATGCTGACAGAGTTCTGCACCCCCCACAACCCCCAACCCTAACGCCATGCTGCTAAATCACTCTTAGATGAAAGGGAGTTTCTACCTCTCGCCTCTATCCTGGCTCCCTTCTACGTTATTATCTCTTGTGCCCTTGTTAATTTTTGAAGAGCACGGGAATTAGAGGCTGTGTGACATAAGGCAAGTTGCTAATGCTCTCTGGACAACATTTTCATCGCCAATAAGTGGGAATTAGACCACTGATCTCCATGTTTTTATATTCTCTTTCTATTGTGATTGTCTATGATTCTAGGTCATAGACAATAGGGAGGATTTTAAAAAGGTAGGGGGATACTGGAGACCAGCTGGAAAGGTCTAAGAGAAATTTTTCCAACTGAATTATGCAGTTTTATGTCCATGACCTCTGCCTTCCTCTTCTCTATTTTGAATACTGTGTCATTTCCCATTACTCTCAAAACAACCTGATTCTTCAAGTCTTGACAGTGGGGAGATAGAAAATTGAAGCAAGACAGACAGCTGATAGGGAATATGCATATGCTAAATACTGTGCTAGGCTCCCCCCAAAACTTCATCTCCCTACTACTCAAACCGTCCTAAGAGACTGCTTTTAGGATTCCCGTTTTCTGTGTGAGGCAAGTGAGACTTAGAGAGGGAAACTTAGCTTGCCAAAGGACACCAGATGAAGTACAGGAAGGAGCAAAGTGCTCTTAATACACCTACCTTAGAACCGCATGTTGCATACACCTCTCTCCCAGGAGAAATTTGCTTCTTAGAAACCGAAAGAGCAACACTTAACCCCAGCTGACCCCAGCAAGCGACCTTGAGATGATGGAGGATGAAGAGCATCTGAAGGACCAGGAGAATGCCTGTCCTGGTACCTTATCACATCCCCCAGTGTGGACCTGGTCCCTCAGTCCTTCTAGTCAAATGCCAAGCTCCACTTCTCAGCCCAGTTAGGAGAATGGGGAGGACACTGGAGCTGGAATCAGGAAACTAGAGCTTGTATTTATGCTCTGTCACTTACTAGATGGAAGACCTCAGGGAAGTCCTGTCATCTGTGGAGGCCTCAGCTATCTCAGCTGGAAAATGGGTATTCTACTATCCATCCTATTCACGTGGCACTCCCATGCAGGCTAACGGGGACAGTGAATGAGAGCCTCGTGCCTGGCACATAAGTGGGCGATGGTGGAAGTCAGTTCCTGTGTGCATCTTCTGGTGATCTCTCTATCAGTTGCAAACTATTGTACAATGAGGGAGGGTGAAGGAGAGAAAGTCATTGACTATTTGCATGGATTTGAAAAGAAGGAGAAGGAGAAGAAAAGAAACTGCTAACACACTGAGGAACCAAGGGCGTATAGTGAAGCTAAATGACAAAGAAAGACCAGACCGGGCCAAAAAAAAAAAAAAAATGCAGCAGAAGGGAGGGAAATGGTTCAGGAGAGAATAACTAGGAGTAATGAGAATCAATTCCATCAACCCTCCATCTATTTTCAAATCTAATCTGAAACGATATGCCTTTCTCCCTTGCCAATATCTCTTAATTCTTCTGTTCCCCTCCCTTATTTAATCGGGTATAACTGTATTATTTATCTCCACCAAATGGCGGGGAACACAGTGCTGCGGAAAAGATGCAGTTCCCGAAGGGGCAGCAATGGGCAGGTTGGAGGCAAAGGCAGAGATAAGAACTGACAGATGGGGGTGGGGAGGGAGGGGGTCTGGGTGCTCCTGGGACATTTTTCTCCAGCGCTTCTGCACAGCCTGGTTTTATCAGGCCCCAACCACTGCTGTACTTTCTGTTCCCTCCCAGGCAAATGCCCGCACCTAGCACTGCCATGCATGTTGTCATCTTGTGGGCATTTAACCTGGCCGAACACCGGGATCGCTTAGATTTATGAAGTGTCCATATTATAGACTCTGCCCGCTTGCCTAGTCCAAACCCCTGATGAAGGAGGAGCATTATTAACTCACCCCTCACGCATGTTCCTATAACTCTCCGTATATCCTCTTTCATGGCGAGTGCTGCATGATCCTTTCCTTCGTTGATTTTCTTTTTTTTTTTTCCTCTCTCTTAGATTGAGATTTTCTTTAGGGCAGAGAACATATAAAATATGCATCGAGAGAGGCATTTATTCAACAAATATTTGAGCACCTTCTGCATGCTAAGCACTGAGGGTAGGAGTTACCCAGACAGACACAGCCTTCTGCTGTGAATGAATTAATGAACAATTAAGGGCATGAATAAATGAAGAAACTGAAGCAAGGGGAGATGTTGTGGCTGCTTAGTGGGCGTTTAGGAAAATCCAGGCTACAGTGGCAGGCCTATGAGGGCAGCAAACCCATTTAACTTTTCACTCAATCTATCCATAGGACCTAACACTGTGCTAGGCACATTTTAGAGAGAAGATAAATATTTATGGGTGGTATATTGTTGCATGATGGGGATAGTGACTGAATTTTGGGGCTAACTGTGCAACTTTGCATATTTCCAACCGTATTGCTGGATATGGTCTTATTGTCTCTCAATTCTAAGTTAGAAGTTATGCAAATAGGGCCGTCATGATACCCCCCCCCCCCCCAAAAAAAATTTTTTTTTAACATAAAAAGGAAGAAAATCAGAGATGCTTTGTGATTTGTCCTCGGGTAAACTAGCTAGTTGGTGCATCATATAAATCTAAGTTTCTAACTCCAAATTCAGTGTTTTTCTCACTAACCCAAGATGTGTGAATATTGATATGTCAGAAAGCCTGGGATAAATCCATGTATCCATCCATCCATCCATCCACCCATCCATCCATCCTTGTCATTTTAATTTACGGCATGTAATTTATTAGCCTGTGAACTAAGGCTTGATCTGATGGCATGAAGGCATCACAGTGGCACCTGGCATTTTTTGTTATGCTAGGAGATGACTTCACAGGTAAGAAGAGATAGCTGCCTTTTTACTTTCCCCTCTGCAGACTTGCTATGGCAGTCTCTCGGTTTCCTCTGTAGTGATGCACCTCTGTATTTTCTTTGCTTTTTAAAAAAATATTTTTATTGACTTTAGAGAGGAAGGGAGAGAGATAGAAATATCAATGATGAGAGAATCTGCTTCCTGCATGCTCCCCCCTACTGGGCATCGAGCGACAGCCCTGGGCAGGTGCCCCTACTGGGAGTGGAACCTTGACCTCCTATTGCATGGGTCCATGCTCAACCACTGAGCCACAATGGCTGGGCCATACTTCTGTATTTTCTAATGGCATCCTCCCACTGCACCCCTTTGCACATATCAGGCCTTCTGCCTTCCTGCCTTTGTGCCACTCTTCCATCTGAAATACCCAATGTCATATGGCTACTTGTTGAAATCTTGCCTATCTTTTAAGACTTTTCCATACTTTAAGATCTATTCAGAAGTTATCTCCTCTACTCTAAGCTCCCTACTTTGATTTATACATATTTATATCAGGTTTTTTTTCCCTCCATCCCCTGGACTGAGCTCCTGAAGATCGAGTCCCTCAATGCCAGAGCTGAGAAAAAGTTGGTTGACTAAATTAATCTTTTAAATGAGCATGTGTTTGCATCTGTAACAGAGGCAACATATATTCTATGTAGAAAATGTAGACAAAATGAATCAGACCATGATTAAAATCACCTCTGATCCCACTATTTTAAGAGTATCATTCTTGATGTTTAAGTACATTTTTTCCAGTTATACATACATACACATATTTAGGTCTAAACTGAATCAGATGATTGTCTATTTTTTATGTAAATATTCTCTCTTTCTCCATGAGAATGCAAACTCATTGAAAGTTAAAGTTCTGTCTTTCTCTTCATTTGCATTCCCCAGAGTCAGATGCTGAGTAAATTTCTGTAAAGTTGTTAGGTGGAAATCCAGCCATCATTGACATCCTGAGTTGCCATCTCTTCTCTTTGTTCATTGGGGCTGGCCATCTGAATTCAAATATGCAAATGGTTCAACTCACTGAACATTTATAGATCATCTACTTTGTATTTGGCCATTGTGTCAGGCACTAGGCTCTCCGGAGCCTAGTTCTAATGTGTCCTGCACTAGAGTCCAGTGAGAGAGAACACTGTATAAACAAATCATTTTAACACAGGTAAAAACCAAGAGTAAGA
>PVJC01010502.1:0-43553 GCA_004026665.1 Murina feae
GTGAGAAAAATGTTTTGTGACATAAAGCTTTCAGATAAAACTTCACCATTTTCTAGTGAAATACATAGTAACTTTTTCTAAAGCTCATAGGTAGGTGGGAATTGAAGAATTCTATGAAATTATTATATATTTAGCAATTTCATAAAATATAAGAATATTTATAATTTATTATTTACTAATACTTACGGCAAACTCTAAACAAGGATGATAACTAATGCAGCTCAAAGGCGAGAAGCCCCTGCCTATTGGTGTGAGTAAATCCAGGTAGGTAAATTATCTACTTCTTGTTGGAAGAATCTCAAGTCCATATCATTAGAAATGGAAATGCTATACTCATACCTGGTAGGTTTTCCCTTGGTTAGGTTTTCATTAAGTAAATCCATTGATTTATTCCCTCAGTCATTTAACCCATGTTTCCTGAGCGTTTGCTCTGTGCTGGGTATACTGCTACATTCACTAAGCAATGCTTCATTGGACCCAGTTATTTACTCACTTTTTTCATAATAAGATTTCACAATACGACTTTTAACACAACTGGTGAGAACATTCCACGTGAGAAAACCACCCCCACTGAAAATGGATCACTGAAGTGCTTAGCTTCCAGCATAAAGCAGGAACCATGTATGGACACATTGTAAAACTAGATGGAATAAGAGCAGAGAGCCCAGAAGGGTCAAAGTTGTCTTTTAGATACAGTCGTGGTGACAACCCAAGCAGTCCCCGAGAGGGCCAGAGGGCAAAGCAAACTAAACCAGACTTCAAGTCAACAGATATTTATTGAGCTCCAGTTCTGCATCAGGCACCGTGATAGTTGTTTTTGGGGATACTAATATGAGGGACGCATCATTTCTGCCCTTGAGGAATTTCTAAGGGGAGACAGAGACATACAGAACTGCACACAAGACAGGATGCATTAAGTGTTTGAGGAGATACAGCAAAAGTACGTAGGGAGCTGGCAGGAGAAGGTTGTTCATTATACCATACATAAATATCAGGAAAAGCTTCTTGCAAAAGGTGGGCCTTGAGCCATTTCTGCAAGGTTACGTCTGCTTTTGAGAGGCACAGAGTAGGGGAAAGAGCAAAGTAAACAAATTACAAAAGTCATAAAGAAAACAGCAGTGTGTAGTACGCAGGATTGGATCACAGAAGCAGGCGCACTAAGAGCGGGAAACAGTTGAGCAGTTTCCGTGAGGCTGTTGCTTCAGTGTCTGATGCTGCAGCCTGATTCCCAGGCCAGGCAGTCAGGAAGGCAAGATGGGTATGAAGTGGGAGACGCTCTACAAACTGGAGCTCCTAAGGCTGAGGTGCACTCCACACAGATCCGCAGGAACCCACCTGCCTCTCTTAACACGTTTGAGCCTCCAATTTTGATGATACGAGTGACCTGAAGGAGAAATTGAAACCAATCTTTATGGAACTCAATATCCACCATCCTTAGGTGTAGGCCAAGCTGGAGGAGGAGAACAGAAGCTGTATTTGGGTGCTTCCCAAGTCAACCAGCTGAGCTACATTGCAGAACACGTGTGACCTACAACAGCACCTGGCACCCACACAGACCATCACAGCATACAAGAGAAGGCTGCTGCCTCACATTTCCATTCCAAAGCTGGTGCAAATGGTCTCTTCAGCTCTACCCTCAGCGCTCAGGAGGGAAGGAATCCTTAGAAACAAAGTTCCAGCTTACCTTAGATACAGTTGTCTGCCCTTTTTTGTGATTTCACTTTCTGTAGTTTCAGTTCCCTGCAGTCAACCGCAGTCCAAAAACTTTAAATGGACAATTCCAGAAATAAATGATTTATAAGCTTTAAATCATACACTGTTCTGAAAAGCTTGACAAAAGCTGATGCCATCCAGTTCCCCCCTCAAGATGTGAGTCGTCCCTTTGCCTAATCCACTCTCCCTGGCTGTCACTTATCAGCCACCTCAGTTGGTTACAGATGGACACGTTTTGTATCACAGTGCTTGTGTTCAAGTAACCTTTATTGTACTTAATAATGCCACAATCACATAACATCTTTTAAAAAAATTATTGAATTTATTGATGTGACATCTAAACTAATAAAAGCGTAATATTAAAATTAACCATTTCTTCGGGACGGCCTAAGCCACGCCCACCAGCCAATCAGAGTGACTGTATGCAAATTAGCCCAGCCAAGATGGCGGAGGCCGCAGCCCTGGGCTCCGCCATCCTGGGAGCCTGGGTCCTGGGAAGGCATCTGGCATCCTGGGCTGCCAGATGCCTTCCCGGGTGGAGAAGCCTTCTGGGGAAGCGGGGACCAGCCTGGCAGGACCCCGTTACCCCCTGTTGGGAGGCCGATTGGGTGGCCAGCACCACCAGAACGGCCTCCCAGGTGGAAAAGCCTTCGGGGGAAGCGGGCTCCCTCGGCCCCCTGCTGGGAGGCCGATCCAGTGGCCAGCAACACCGGAATGGCCTCCCAGGCGGAGAAGGCTGGGGGGTGGGGGGACACCATGCCCCCTCCTGGGAAGCCTACGGGGTGGCCAGCGCCACTCCATTGCTTCCCAGGCAATGGCCCAGAGGGTCAGTGGGAGCTGTGGCCAGCCTGAAAACTGCCCTTGGCCCCTCATCCAGGCTTGCCACACCCCCTGGGGTGAAGATCTCCACTGGGGTGCTTGACCAGCCTGCAAACAGACATTGGCCCCTCACCCAGGCTGGCCAGGCACACCAGCAGGTGGCCATCCCCAGAGGGGTCCCAAGCTGTGAGAGGGCACAGGCCGGGCTGAGGGACCCCTCTCCCCCACCACCCCAGTGCACAAATTTTTGTGCACCGGGCCCCTAGTTTGTTAATAAAGTTATATATTTCATATGTACAATTTAGTAATATTATCACCTGTATATTGTATATAACTTTTATTACCATATATTGCTAGAGCTATTCTATTGTATTAGTAGTTATTGTTAATCTCTTCCTATGCCTAATTTATAAATTAGACTTTATAATAGGTATGTATGTACAGGGAAAAAAAGTAATATGTAAAGGGCTTAGTGCTATACAAAGTTACAGGCATCCACTGGGGATCTTGGAAAATACCTATTGTAATTTTACCCACAGTGCAAAAAAAAAATCACACAAGATTATATTCTACCTTTTTGTGTGTTACTAAATATTTTATCTTCTCAGAGACCACATAGTCTTCTTAGATCTTTACAGAAAATAGAATACCCATCAGAGCTAGCTCATAGTCCACTGTTCAGGAAAGAATTTATTTATTTGCTGAAGCTCAATCCAATTGTTCATTCTTGTTTAGGTTCTAAAGCACTGAAAATTAACACAAGACAGATAATAGAATGAGATTAAAAGATAGAGTTGTATCATGTTGCCTCTTTTATAGGGACTAATATTTATCATTAAAAAATGGAGAGACACAGTCTTCATTTTTGCTCAGCAACTTACAAATTCTAGGTACATCAGAGCTCATACATGCAGATATAGAACAACCTAGTCTTGCCCCTAAGAATAATGTTACAACTAATAGGGCAGGTAGTAGGTAAAATGATTAATGTTTGGTGGTGAAAGTCCCCTTAAAACTCTGTTTCCTCTTCTTAGAAATACATGTACATTGGGTAGTGCATTGGAAGACATCCTGAAGTATAGATGAGAAGATGTTTTGCTTCAGTCATCACGAACAATGACAACAATAGTAACTCAAGTCAAGCAAGAAGTTTATGTCAACAAAGAACATACTTGTTTTTTAAAATTATATTTTATTTATTTACTAGGGGCCTGGTGCACAAAAAATTGTGCACTTGGGAGGTCCCTCAGCCCGACCTGTGCCCTCTCACAGTCTGGGACCCCTCTGGGGATGTCCACCTGCTGGCGTGCCTGGTCAGCCTGAGTGAGGGGCTGATGGCTGTTTGCAGGCTGGCCAAGCCCCCCAGTGTGGATCTTCACCCCACTGGGGTGTGGCCAGTGTGGGTGATGGGCTGAGGGGTGTTTTCAGGCTTTCAGGCTGCCCACAAATCCCATTGACCCAATGTCCCAGCAAGGCTGGCTGGAAGCAGGTTTCTGGGGTTTGTTTATCTTCTATAATTGATACACTGTTCCTTTAAGTCAAAGCATAGGCAGGTAAGGAAACCTCCTCTCTGCTTCACCTCGTGGCTTCTATAATTGAGACACTGTTGCCCTTAGAAGTCAGGCCTGGCCTGCTGTTTGCTTCAGCTCCCGAGGCTTCTATGATTGAGACATTGTTGCAAATATGTTGCCAGGGGATTCCCAGGTGGCCTGCAAACACTTTTACTCCTGCTGCAATGGAAACTGCCTGTTTACTCAGCTCGGTGAGTGCCGGCCTCCATGTTGGCTAGACTGTTTTGCATACAGTAGCTCTGATTGACTGGTGGGCATGGCTTAGGGGTCCTGAAGGGATGGTCAATTTGCACATTATTCTTTTATTATATAGGATTACAGAGAGGAAGAGAGAGGGATAGAGAGTTAGAAACATCAGTGAGAAAGAAACATCCATCTACTGCCTCCTGCACACCCCCTACTGGGGATGTGCCCGCAACCAAGGTACATGCCCTTGACCAGAATTGAACCTGGGACCCTTCAGTCCTCAGGCCAAGACACTATCCACTGAACCAAACTGGTTAGGGCTGAACAGAGTTGTTTTTTAAGAATCAAACTTATTTGCACTTTCTTCTTGAATTATGTTGCTTGCAAAGAGCAAGGTTTGAAAGGACTAATACTACATTACCAAAACTAAGACTACAATTAAACTAAATTAAAATAAAATAGACAGTAAATATTTTTAATTCATCCTCTCAATTGGGTAACCCATCTTATGAAGCTGTTTCCAGAAACAAAAACTTTTTAAAGTAGCTATAAAACACAGACACAAAGTGATAGAGAGGGAAGCTTGGAAGGCTATATTAATGGGCTTACTCAAAAGAAGGAGCTGAATCTATATTTCAGGATCAAAGATGAAATAAGTTGAAATAAGTTGACAGTGAGTAGAAAATAAGTGTTGAATTCCAAGTTGTTCTTACTGCTTCTTATTTGAAGCAAGAATGAAATCCAGTAACTCTAGAGTAATTATCACAATTTTGTGCTATTGTTTTATATCTGTTTTAGTTCAGTTATGTTATTTCCAAAAGCCCAGCAAAAGAGTACAAATTTTTGACTCTAAATCTTGTAGTCCTCTGCACTAGGCTTGTGATAGGTTAAAATAACTAATACTACTACTACCTTAAATTGACACATCACTCTATGAAGTGATTTCCCATAAAAGATCTCTTTTGATATAACTGTTGTATGTGACAATGTGAGCTTTCTGGTGTGTAAGATGAGTTGAAATAGGAAAAGGGACAGAAAACGTACAGACCTATTAAATAATATTCTGCAGTGGTGTATTTTTTATAATTATCCTGGCTGAATAACACCATCCAAAGCTCTTAAATCATCAACAATGCCATTTTTACTGTATAGGATAAGAGTTATGATCCTTTGACTCTTTAAATTTTTTCCTTGACAAAAGTTATCTACCTCTCTAGCCAATCTGTCTTGATGATCCATAACATAGCCAGAATGGTGCTGGAGTGGATGTGATAGAGGGCTCCTGAAAGACTGTTGGTATGAGGAAAGTGTTGCTTGCATATAATAGGATTCTTGAGAAATTTAAAAGTGGAAGATGCTAGTTGATTCAGCTGAATTTACTTTTACAATGTTAGCATTGCTATTTTGGTGATTTATGACTAAGATTTTTAAAGATTTTGAACATGTCAATGGGACATTGTCCTACTCTATTTTCACTGAGAACTGTAAGTGACACTAAAGTAACAGTTGTTGAGCAGAAACAAAAGTTATTTACCCCTCCTCCCTGCTCTAATCAATTACAACATCCATTCATTTCTTCTTATTTTAATTATCACTTCTTGTATATACTGTAGCAGGTGCTCAGTCAAAACCATCCGAGGTGTGACCAGATTAGCAACATTATTTAAAACAAATTCTTTTCAACTATCTACTAGATTTCTCATTCTGAGTACTCTATGGGCCCATCAAATTCTCTCTGCATGATCAGAGAGAAGCCATTATCTTTTTCCTCAAAGCTATACTTTTACATTTTTTTTAAAAAAATGAGTATTTTTTATTTTTTAGAAAATTGTACTTAAAAAAAATGTTTCTCCTATTAATAGTATCCCCATTCACTGAATCTTCCAAGATAGTGACTTTCTTAAGTATAGTCATTCTTAACTGTATATATATAAATATTCTGTTTTGTCAAATCACAAATGTGTTGAAACCCAAGTGCTTCAATTTATTGCTACTCCAGATCCTACAATTCTGTGCTAATAAAAGTCATTTTTATTTATTGCCTGGTCATTACTACATTTTTCTCAGTGGTTTCTTTTTGGATAATCTCTCACTATTTTGGCCCTCATGGTTGCCAATTATCTTCCTTTAATTTTAGTGGAATACTTTTGGGTGAATGGATATTACTTAAAACAATTCTAAGATTTTACTTATATAAACTAGGATGGTTTGTGAACTGTTCACCAGAGGAAAAATGGCCCTTTACAAAACTAGCCCATAAAGAAGGTTCAGAAAAATGGAGCAATGACCATGGGGGTAAGAAATATCCTATCTAATAAAAGAGTAATATGCAAATTAACCATCACTCCAGGACAAAAATGGAGGTGCCCATAGCGGTGGGGCAGGATGCTGGCAACATTACCCTGGCAACGGGAGACAAGCAGGCAATCAGACCACAGGCAGCACCCAGCAGAGCCTGCTGGGAGGTCGCCATGATGACTCCAAGCAGACAAGCGAGGGCTGCAGGCAGCTCCCAGCAGGGTCTGCTGGGTAGTGGCTGCATCCACTGGAGAGCAGGCAAGTGGGGCGACCAGGGAGCAGGCAATCAGCCTGCAGGCAGCATCCAGCAGGGCCTGCTTGCTTATACCCTTGGTGTGGAGCAGACAGGCCCAGCAGAGAGCAGAGAACCATATGAAGTGGGCCCAAGCCATCAGTAGCACATCTCCTGAGGATGCCCAAATGAGAGAGGGTGCAGGTCTGGCTGAGGGAACTCCCCACCTGCCCTCCCCCTCCCCCACCTACCCATGCATGAATTTTGTGCACCAAGCTCCTAGTGCTCTTATATATGGGGAAGGGAATTCAGATATTGGTAAATGAAGGAAGGCTGCAAATGGTAGTTATTACTATTATTATTATTATTATTTTAATCTTCACACAAGAATTTTTTCCATTGATTTTTAGAGAGAGCAGAAGAGGGAAAGACAGAGATAAATATCAATGTGAGAGAAACACATGGATTGGTTGCCTCCTGCACAAACCCTGAACAGGGCCCAGTCTGGGGAGGAGCCTGCAAGAGTGGTAGGTACTCTTGACCAGAATCAAATCCAGGACCCTTCTGTTAATGATAATTATTAGTAGTGTAAAACAATGTATCTAAGCTGAGGGTGAATTCTAGGAGAACCTGTGTTTGCTTTAACCGGACATATTAACTAGGTAGGGAACCTGGTATACAACCATCCCTCAGTATAACCAGGAATGGAATCCCTACTTTACTCAATTTAATGTTTGTCATATTAACAAAATAATAATTGTTAATTCATTAACTTATTCACTAGACAAATATTTCCTGAATTCTGATTAAATTCTAGATACTCTGTTAGTTATTGAGAACAGGCCTATAAACAAAACACATTGTCCATGCTCTCAAGGAGCTTACCGGGAATGTAGCATCTCTACAAGTAACACTGATGTCAGTGCCATTTGCCCTGGTTGTTTTGTGAGCACAGAGGAGAGGGAGTCACACTCTACAGCCTTATGTATGATATATGTTTGTTGTGTTTTACTTTTGAAAAGTTTCTTGAAAAGAATAAAATATTGGATTTTATTTTCAATGATTTTTTTAAGAGTCTGCCTTGTAAACAGGGAATTTAGACCTTTTATTTTTTTATTATGCCTGTTCTACCTTAGTCATCTTGATTTATACTTTTTTTAATGCTTAATTTCTCTTGTATTATTTTTCACAACAATTGAAAGGTATCCCCCCCCCTTTTCTTTCATTGTACCAGTTGCTGTTTTAATTTTTTCCAAAAGAACTTTAAACATTTTATTCATGTAACTGTCAAGGTAAAGAGCAAAGTAGCAGCTTCTAACTGCCCCTTTGAGAAGATGAAAAATTCAGTACTTTATTTTTCTTTCCCCCTTAAATTAAGTCTTGATCAGTGTATCCTAGAGCCTGGAGTGTGTGTGTGTGTGTGTGTGTGTGTGTGTGAAATATAGTCTTAAATGTTGTGGTTTAAAAGACAAAAATAGGTATTCTGTCTTAGACAACTACCTCATCAAACCCTTCCTTGTCATCCTAGGAATGGTATCTCTCTTTGAATGGCAAAGAACATTCTTCTTATTAAATCATAACTTTTTCAAAAACACTCTTATATGTACTTTGAATAAAGATGGCTTGTATTTTCTTCTGATTAGAGATCAAATGTGCAGTCCATGATATATATCTATTTATTTATCTTTATTGAAAACAGCTATCCTATACATTGTCACCCATCCTATACAATAAAAGCATACTATGCAAATCAACCAAACAACAGAATGACTAGTAGCTTTGATGTGCACTGACCACCATGGGGCAGACACTCAACACAGGAGCTGTCCCCTGGTGATCAGTGAGCTCCCATAGGGGGGAGCCCTGCTCAGCCAGAGGCTGTGTTCATGGCTTGCAAGCACAGTGGCAGTGGCAGGAGCCTGTCTCGCCTCCACTGCAGGCTGGCATTAAGGACCAAGCATTCTGGATTGCGAGAGCCCTGGGCTGCAAGAGGGCTGTCTGACTGATGTCTTAGGCCTGATCCCACTGGGCAGGCAGACATCCCCTGAAGCCCGGGGATCAGGCCTAAGCTGACAGGCAGACATACCCTGAGAGGTCCCAGACTGAGAGAAGGCACAGGCCTGGCTGAGGGACAACCCTCTTCCCCCATCCCAGTGCACAATTTTCATGCACCAGCCCTCTTGTAAAATAATTACCATGTCCATTTTTATCTACCATGGTAATTTAAAAATAGAAATCCATAGTGACATGATATGAAGTTATTTAGAAACTAGAGGCCCGGACACAAATATTTGTGCACTTGGGGGTGGGGGGGTACCTCAGCACGGCCTGTGTCCTCTCACAGTCTGGGACCCCTCAGGGATGTCCACCTGTTGGCATGCCTGGCCAGCCTGGGTAAGGGGCTGATGGCTGTTTCAGGCTGCCCACAGTCCCTACAGGGTTCAGGTCCCTACTGGGGTGCCTGGCCAGCCTGGGTGAGGGACAGAAGGCCATTTCAGGCTTCCCACAGCCCCTTCAGGGTTCGGGTCCCCATGCCTGGCTGGAAGCAGGTATCTGGGATTTATTTAACTTCTATAATTGAAACTTTGTTGCCTTGGTCCCCTGCTCGAAGCCTGGGTTGCCTCTGGCAACCCAAGGTCCCAGCCTGGCAGGTATCTGGGGTTTGTTTATCTTCTATAATTGAAACTTTGTAGCCTTGAGTAGAGCTCAGGGCCTGCAAGGCCCTGGCTTCCTCCATTGCCCAGGGCAACTCCAGCTCCCTGACCTCTCCATCTTAGTTGAGTTAATTTGCATATTTTCTCCTGATTGGTTGGTGGGCGTGCTTGTGGGTATGGCTTGTCGGTGTACCAGAGTGAGGGTCAATTTGCATATAACTCTTTTATTAGATTAGACTAGAAGCCTGGTGCATGAAATTCGTGCACTGAGGGGGGTTCCTCCGCTCAGCCTGCCCCCTCTCACATATTGAGAGCCCTCAGGGGATGTCCTACTGACAGCTTAGGTCCGCTCCATGCTCCCCTTTGTGGGAGGCAACAAGGCTAATCAGGGGAAGCCACCAGCCCCATCATATCACTGCTGCAGACACTGCCAGTCACCACAGCCACCAAGGTGTTTTCATTAACATGTACTCCAGTCCCTTTACCATGAAAAAAATGACAACTTTCTTTAAGCATTTTCAAAATGTGTCTTTCATAGGATATGACATTTCATTCATTCTTTCTTTTTTTTATCCTCACCTGAGGATATGTTTCCATTGATTTTTAGAGAATGTGGAAGAGAAGGGAAATACAGAGAGAAACATAAAACAGAAGAACACTTTGATTGGTTGCCTCTTGCATGAGCCATGAACTGGGCCCTGGTCAGGGAGAAGCCTGCAACCTAGGTACATGGCCTTGGTCAGAACTGAACCCAGACCCTGCAGTCAGCAGGCTGAGGCATTATGCACTGAGCCAAACTGGCTAGGGCAGGATATGCCATTTCTTAGCCTTCCAGCAGTGGTCCTTCATTTATTTTCTCCAGGAGTGTGGTGGAAAAACCCTAGATGCCTTTTTTGGATTCTTATTGCCCCAGTTACTAAGAATATTACCAGTGGCAGACAGGGAGCTTAGCCAATGAGTGTTAAGAAAAGGTGTTTCCTCTGTAGTTCACATTCACTCTTATCACCAGTTCCATTCCTGCCCCTCCAATCCCAGCTCCACCCCTACCCAGGCCTGTAACTTCTGGCCAAGGATGCAGGCCTTGTCAGAAGACCCCCCCCAACCCCTGCGATGGCCAGCTCTGCCCATTCCCAAGTCGGGGGTCTCTGCCTGAGGCTGCAGGCCTGGGCAGAAGACCCCCCAACCCCTGCCATCACTGGCTATGCCCCTTCCCTGGTTCCTGAGATTGATGGCTCTGTCCCTCAGCGCCCCCTGTCTCCCCCACCACCTGCCTGGCTAACAGGTCTGGCTACTACAGTTGCAGGGCTGAGGCAGACTGGGCGATGCCATCTTAGTTGAGTTAATTTGCATACTTGCTCATGATTGGTTGGTGGGCATGGCTTGTGGGCATGGCTTCCGGGTGTAACGGAATGAGGGTCAATTTGCATATTACTCTTTTATTAGATTATTTGGCTCTCAAAGGGAATCATACTGCTGGGAAGAGAATCATACCACTAGGAATTAGAAATTCAAAATCCAGGACAAGACTAAGTTTGTCACTGTGGTGTGAATGTAAACTGGTGAAGCCACTATGGACAACAGTATGGAGTTTCCTCAAAACCTTAAAAATGGCCCATTTGATCCAGTGATGCCACTTCTAGGAATATATTTTAAGAAACCCAAGATACCCCTACGTTCATAACAGCACAATTTACAATAACTAAGATCTGGAAACAGCCCAAGTGCCCATCAGTAGATGAGTGGATAAAAAAAGCTGTGGTACATTTACACCATGGACTACTATGCAGCTTTACAAAAGAAGGATCTCTTGCCCTTTGAAACAGCATAGAGGGACCTGGAGAGTATTATGCTAAGCGAAATAAACCAGTCAGAGAAAGACAAGTATCACATGCTCTCACTCACGTGTGGAATCTAATGAACAAAATAAACTGATGAACAAAATAGATGCAGAGACACAGAAACATGGAACGGACTGAGAAGGTGGGGGTGGGAGGATAGGTGGGGAGGGATTAATGGGAAACTTATATGCATATTTATGCATAGCCATGAATACAGATAATAGCGTGGTGAAAGCCCAGGCTTGTGGGTTCAGAGTGGAGGCAGTGAGTGGAGGGACGAGGGGGACTTGTGTAATTCTTTCAACAATAAAGATACATTTTTAAAAAGACTAAGGTTTGTGAACCAAAGGGTCCAGCCAGGTGTAAAAGCAGCTGTTCAGTTTTAGGGCAACTCAGGCACCAAATGACTTCCTTGTCATCCCAGAAACTTTAACATTGGCAAGTGGCATGCATGGCAGCCTTCACCCTGAGGCAGCGGTTCTCAACCTGTGGGTCGAGAACCCTTTGGGGGTTGATCAACCCTTTCACAGGGGTCGCCTAAATACACCCTGCATATCAGATATTTATATTACGATTCATAACAGTAGCAACATTACAGTTATGAAGTAGCAACAAAAATAATTTTATGGTTGGGGGTCACTACAACATGAGAAACTGTATTAAAGGGTCGTAGCATTAGGAAGGTTGAGAACCACTGTGGCCTGAGGTATTTTAAAGACTGAAGGGGCCTGTGAGATCATCTTGTCTGAGCAGTTCATTTACATGTAAAAAAATGGAGGTCCGGATGGCCTAGCTCATTAGCAGTAGAAGCTGGACCGAGACTGTATGTCTGATTCAAACTTCTTTTCTTTACCTCCAACTGCTTCTCATCCTCTGCCATTGAGTTTGTGATTAAACTGCAAATGTTAGAAATTTCTCTCACAAACTAGATCAGTCAATACAGGTCAACCAAATGTTGATCTCTGACATTTCTTCTACTAAGAATCTACTCTAATAAATCTAGCCACCTCTCCTAATATTAGTGATCAAAATGTTGTGACTTACTGAGAGTATGTACAATTTCAAGAGGAGCCCGCAATGATCATGCATCCTAAGTACTCCACAGTATTTGAACAAACAAATACAAGTTATCATCTCAGTGATATCTTTTGTCTATGAAGCATAATTCTTTGATCTAAATTTAATACATTGGGGGCATTAAGTTCTCAGCACTAAATTTTGTTTTCCTTCTATGGAGTAATGATACTGCATATTAACATTAAATCTCAAAAACACTCATAGAAAAGCATTTTAACCTACATTAGCAGGGTCTTTAGATAGCCATATAACTTTTATTCTTCCCCCACACAAGAAAATAATTAAACTTTTCAAATGGTTGAGGCATAAAAGTGCTCCAAAACAAATAGGTGCATATAATGATCTGGTCTTTTCTGAATATATACAAGGTGTGCTATTCAATACAGTCCCTTTCCAAAACAAACTAGGGAAGTTCTTAGTATACCTTTATCTTTTAAAGCATTCTTTGTCATTGGCTCCAAGCCAGTGATCACTGTATTAATTTGAAGAAAAACAGGTGTCGAGATGATTTTTCTGTTTTTGTGGGAATATCTAAATTAATTATTACACAACATATGAGTAATTACTAATGTCCCTCAGTAGATGGCAACCCGATGAATAAAACTTTGTGAAACAACTTGGTATATAATGGATTCAATCACATTTATTAAATTGTTCAGAAACACACCTGTGGCACTATAAATTAACAACCATGAAGTGTGCCAGCTCTGTCTTAGGGAACTCCCATAACAAAGTGCAGACCAGCTGTCAGGAAAGGAGCCAGGGTGGTGGTGAATCAGCAGATCAGTTAGGAATCCATGTTAAAGGAGCACAATTCAGAAGGGAGAGCAGAATCCCTAAAGAGCTACCAGCAGAGAAATGAATGCTGGGAGCCCCTCCCCCACTTTTCTTTCTTAAAAAATAAAAGCTTTAATGAGCTAAAAGAAAGCAAATTTCATGAGCCATATATAATCTAATAAAAGATTAATATGTAAATTAACCCTCACTCAGTTACACATATGCCACACCCGCCAGCCAAGCCACGCCCACCAGCCAATCAGAGCAATGATATGCAAATTAGCCCAGCCAAGATGGGACTGGCAGCCATGGAGCTAGAGCAAATAGGAGGCCAGCAATGGAGGAAATTGCCTGCCTAGGCCGGCTGTGGCCTCCGCTCAAGGTAACAAAGTTTCAATTATAGAAGATAAATAAACCCCAGAAATCTGCTTCCAGCCAGCTGCCTTGCAGGGACCTGGGGTCAGTGGGAGCTGTGGCCAGCCTGCAAACAGCCCTCAGCCCCTCACCCAGGATGATCAGGCACCCCAGTAGGAACCCAAAGCCTGAAGGGGCTGTGGGCAGCCTGCAAAGGGCCCTCAGCCCTCATCCAGGCTGGCCACACCCTCGTGGGGTGAGGGTTCCCACTGGGGGGTTTGGCCAGCCTGCAAACAGCCATCAGCCTCTCACCCAGGCTGGCCAGGCACGCCAGCAGGTGGATATCCCCCGAGGGGTCCCAGACTGTGAGAGGGCACAGGCAGGGCTGAGGGACCCCCGAGTGCACAAATTTTTTGGGTACTGGGCCCCTAATGTTTTATAAATAAACAGACCAGCCTTCTAGTGGGAAGCGAGATTCCCAATGGGAATCTGGGAAGTACCACAGCAGTCATGTTTTACGTGCAAAGTTAGCTTCACTGGACTCCTCGTGCTTCCAGTTTTTCAATGTGGGGATCAGCAGACACCACTTACAAACAACTCCTTCACATTGCCTGGAATGTGGTCCACTAGAGACTTAACTAGATTTCTGAGCAAGTATCCCACAGAAGATTGAAAGTAGATAACCATTGACCTTGATGAGAATAATTGCTAATTTCCTATCAATATTTAACTAAGCTGCAAAAAAGTTTTTTGGAGGATTAGATAAGGCAGAGTGAAGCAAGGAGGCAGAGAACAGTGTCAGAGTGCACCACCTACTTCCTCTTAAGGTGTCAGCTAGAGAACAGAAAAAAAGAGAAAGACAACAGGAAAAGAGTTAGGAAAGGGAGCTCTGTTGGGCCCTCATTAACAACCTGCTAGTAACTCATTGGGCCACCTACTCTTTTGCCCTTAATCCCACCAATTTTCTTTCCTGTGGTGGAGATAATGCTCCCTATTGATAACCACTTAGGGAGAGACTTCCTGAGTTTAGTCATGAGACATGAAATAAGCAGAAGAAACATGTTGAGGTAGTTTAGGTCTCATGTTCTTATAGCCCCTTATGGCTACTGGTCCTGTCCTTCCCGTATTTAGCTATCAAGAGTGGGAATCAAATCAGTTTTTACCATGGAAAGAACCTCCCACCCCTTTATCTATAAAGCCTAACCAGAAAGCCTGGCATAAAGGTGTGTTTGAAATGGAAGAAGCTAACTCACCTGGGAGGTATGATTATAACCTGAATACATGACCTAAAGACCCCAGGACCTTTGCTTGGGCATTTTTCCTTGTGGCTCTCAGACTTTCCCATTTCCAAGAAGGGGGATTAGATAGTAACAGCAAGAACATCAGTGTTGAATGCTAGCCTTGTGGTCCCTTAATCCTCATTAAAATAAGCAGGTATTATCACCCCCCTCTATATAGAAAAGGAAACCAGGGCTCAAAGCAGTGAAGCTGAATTTATACATTTATGGAAGCAAGAAATCCAGATTTATACTTTTCCCTTTAGAATAAAATCTGTTAGGTTCCTCTGACTCACACTCTCTCACTGTCTGATTTTATGATCTATATTGTGCAAGTCATTGTGAAACAAAATATAATGTAAAGTTTTAAGAAACTTACAAAGGTTGAGGATCAATAGTAAAAGTACAATGCAGTAAAATATCCTAATTGATATTCATGAGAAATACAGATATATAAAAATATTCCATTATTACATCTAAGATTAAATTACAGCATTTTTGGTGTTTTCTTATTTTTAATGTTCATTTGACATCCTCCTCACCTGAGGATATGTTTATTGATTTTAGAGAGAGAAGAAGGGAAAGATAAACATTGCTCAGTTGCTTCCTGTATGCTATCCTACTTACTGGGGACCAAACCCACAACCTAGTTATATGCCCTGACTGGGAAACAAACCCGTAACCTTCTCATATATGGGACAATGCTCCAATCAGCTATGCTACCTGGCCAGGGCTATGTTCATTTAGTTCATTTCAAATAAGAATAAAAGTAACCCCCATTTTTAAAAACGTTATCAACTTCCCCTTTGTGTTAATATATGCCCTTCCCCTTTGTTTAATGTAGACATGAAATGAATAAAGTTTGGTGTTTAACAAATTCTGATATTATTTGATTCAAGTACATGAAATATTATTGGTAAGAACAAAGTCTCAACTATTCTGAGGAGCTTAAAATATTACATATCAAATGTCCAATTATTTATGAGTCATTTTATTTTTTCTTAACTTTTCAGTTACCACCTTAGGGCAAATCATAATATGTGAGGATTTAGAATTAGTATTATTTAAATAACCTTAGGAAGGATGAATGAGTTCTTAGAGGTTATGTGATATACCTTTAAGTTCCACATGGATCAAGTTAATCACAAAGTCAAATATATAAAATTAAGATTATGTTTTGTTGTTTAGGTAATTACAAAGAACAGAGCATAAATGGAAAAAGAGGGAGCCATTGAGAAAGGCACATTCAAAAAGATCCCATTTATGAATCCTTTTGTTCTCTTGATGCCAACAGCTGGAGCTTCCCAATATGGTGTTTGATATTAAAATTGATGGGGAAACCCCATATTTTACTGCCAATAACTTGTTTTCTTTGGAAACTTTCTTCTTTTACTAGTAAAGATGTATCAAATAAAAGTGTATCTGTCTTTTCTTATTCTTAGATTAATTCTTGGAAGAATATTGAATGTGTGGCCAGTGCTCAATGGTGTAAAATTCTGCTTTAAACAAAATGCCTTTATTTGTTTACGACTTGGATAATAACTGAGGCAATGATGACTGATGGATACCATCTGCACGTTTTCTCCGAAGGTGTACAAGGAACATTGGGTTTTAGAAAACCATCATTGGGACACTTTGCTGAGGCGGGAGGCGGAATGAGCCAGGGTCCCGGAGCTAGCAGTCTTGGGCCACCAACCAACTCGTGACTCTGAATGAGGCCCTCCTCATGCTCATCATTTCCTTCCCCATTTTCCCTGTATGCAGAATAAGAAAGCCAGTAAGCAGTGGAAGAAAAACTATCTGATTCTAAATATCTGAGAGTCAGAATAGATTGAGTAAAGAAAGTGATTTTCAGCTTTTAATTCTATTAAATAATGGCAAAATTGGGGAGTAGAGACATTAGAATGAGTTTTTTTTTATCATAGGAAGAGTATTTTATATATATATATATATATATATATATATATATATATATATATTGACTTTTATAGAGAAAGATAAAGGGAGAGGGAGAGAGAGATTAATGTGAGAGTAAAATATCAATCACCTGCCTCCTGCACACCCTCCTACCAAGGATGAAGCCCTCAACCCAGGCATATACCCTTACAGGGAATCAAACCAGAAACAAGAGTGATTTTTTAAAAAATTACCAATTGTTCAGACTTGAAAATCACATTTTTTTTCATTATCCAGGAATATCAGATGGTAACTTTACCTTCTAAGGAAAAGGCAAGGTCCTGCCAAGGTTAAGTGAAGGCTCTGCAGTAGGACTGCTGGTGTTTGAATGCCAGCCTCACCCTCTCTAACAGGTCATCATCTGTCTACATTCCCAATGTTACCACCAGGAACGTGTGCATTGGACCTAAATACCTTTTAGCTCTGAGGGGCATTGGAAGGCTGAAGGTAGATACAGCCAGTTTCAAACTGAGTAACAATTCAGTTAATTCTAGATTCTGCAGCTAAGAGCATCTGCTCTTTTGCTTTGTTAGTACTTGATTTTACTTTAGGATGTTTGGTAAATTGTTCGTCTCAAACAGATAGCCTTTGCCTATTTGATCACCATTTGGGGAATGTCATTTCACAATATCAATAATAAGAACACAATATGTCATTTAAACATAAGTCTATAGATTCAAAGGTAGCTATCAATCTGTTCAGGTATCTTCCCAGGATTTGTGTGTGTTTTTTTTCTCAGCTATGCATTTTTATGTATTAACACTGCAAAAGTAAGTTCACAGCAGCAATTCAATTAGTAAACTCTGAAAAACTACGTCTGTTTGTAGCTGCTAATGTATTTGCTATAGATTTTAGTGACAGAAATCATGATATTAATGTCGTCAACAGCCATGTCACTGCTTGCAGGCATCATGTAAACCAAAAGGTTACATTTTAAATTATGAAAGTCTGGATTAAAAAAAAAAACTTTCATTTTTCCGACTTGTCACATTAGAGTTTAAGATTATGTTATAGGTGCTCAGAATTAATCATAACATGTTAGACTATGTAGAAATAAAATATAAAGAGGAAAGTATATATTGTTGATTTACAATATTTTAAATGTTAGGCTACAGTCTCAATAATAAGGAACAATTTCATTTTATAAATAGCCTCTATATTTAGCCAGATAAATTTGTTTCTGTTAACTATCAGGCATATCATCATTAGGGCACATTCTTTTGCTTTAAAATCTTGAATAATACAAATTTTTAGATTTGTAAAAAATATTAAAAAATATTTAGATTTTTTAAAATTACTCAAAACAGCATATACACACATATGTGTGCATGCAGGAATAGACATTTTATGTTTATGAGGTGCTTGACCATTCAATGTTATAAGCAATCTTACAGAGCTGGCATCATTGGCCAACTTTAGAGGTGAGAGAGCATATTAAATCACACAACTAGGAATTGGTGGTGTAGGGTGAAATGAAGGGTGTCCAGTCTCTAAAACCAATACTATTACATATGATCCACACGCAGACTTCTAACTATATTCATAACTATGCTTCTTAGTTATTGTTTCTATGTTTTTTGACACCAATTTTCTTCTTACTGGAGAATACCATTGTTATATATTGTTTTGAGGATAAAATCGAAAGTGGTGCAGACCGTTTCTTGGGGTGGTGTGTGTATGTGTGGTAGGGCAATGATAACTTTCTGGGGATACTTGAAGCTGAAATCATCTTCTGTCTGTTTATTCTTTATATTAATTAACATTATACTTTGAAGGCAAAGGGTACGAATGGCTTTTGGCTTCCTCCTTTTATCTCTCTTAAAACTATAAAGTATTAAAATAAATGATGAACCATTGGTTTTCAAAATCTACAGTGCCTTAAAAAAAACTAATAATGGGACCTAAATATTTTATGACATAGAATTAAGACAGCTGAACCAGAAATCCTGGTTAGATTCCTGCTTGAGAAATTTCTTTTTCATATGTTAGTTTAGTTAATCTGCTTCCCACTCCCACATTAAATATTTGGGGACTATATTCCCTGTATATGTAGGAACTTTTTTTAAGGATATGAATTTTTAAAAAGCTGTCCATCACTTAAGAAGTCACAAGATTAGCTAAGATATTTATTCATTTTATGTGCTTATTCACTTATCAAATATTTACTAAGTACTACTATAGGCTGGGCATCCTGCTAGATGCTAAGGATAGAAAGTATTAAAAAAACAAAACTAGTCCAAGAAAGCCAGATTGATACATTTTGTTACTTAAAATTATGCAATTTTTGGTAATAGATCCTTAGATTCCATACTGTCATGCAAATAGGCTTCCCTACTGGAGATAACAGGACCTGCTATGAGGCTATCTGTCAGTTAGAACAAGGCCTTCAAGGATTTCAGTTCAAAGCTGCAGAAACGTCGCCTCATTTCACTTACTATGACCTAGGTTTTAGAGAATTGCATAAATTTTAAGTAACAAAATGTTATCAATCTAGGAGGATGCCCAGCCTGTAGTAGTACTTAGTAAATATCTTAACAATTAGCTTAAAGTTTTCTTTTGTTTTTAAATCAGACCAAAGACAAATTGGAAGCTATACACAGAAAAGCAGAAATAGTTCCATTGTTTTGACCAGTTTCTTTTAATTTATGTTTCAGGTCAAGATTTAGTGAGTGAGGAATTACAGATAGCTCAGCATCCTGTTTGGATTCTTACATTATTGCGTGCTACTTATGGCTTCGAATAAGATGATCACAAAGTTGAGAGAATCAAGTGCTTTGAGCCTAGTGTTTGATTAAACAACTCAGATATTAAAAGAATGCATGAAGTTTCACTGAATTCAGTCTATATTTGGAGAAAAAATCATTTATGGAACAATTCACATGTCAGTGATGTTAGTATTTTCTGGCTTTGAGTAAAATAAGTATAAATGCATATTACTAAGCCATTAACTGGAATTTTTTCTGAAATTCCCAGAAACTGAACAGAGATCAAGGATATTTTGTGGGTTAGTTTTTGATGTCAATCAAACAATAAAAGTGATTGTAACATTTGGCATTTAAGTGGTATTGACTTTTGGCTGCTGTATGGATTTCACTAAATTCAATGAGATTTTTGTTATACAGAAATCTTCTTTTGCCAAAGGAAATTTGCATACCAGGAAAAAAGTGGTGCTGGAATTTATTCATTAGCTTTTTTACCCACAAAGGTTTGATTTTGGATGGAGTTCATTTGGATGTGTCACCAGAAAGGGTATCTTTGTGTTGCAGCCTGCCTAAATTTGGAAGAATTCAACCCCATTGACTTTCTATATTCTTGGCTGATTCTCACTGGAATAAAGTGGTCTCTGAATGCAAATAATTTCACCATTTCAAGGGCTGTTGAAGGCCTATAATCACAGATCAATCTAATCCACGGCAAAGTTACTGGGAGATGGTTTTATAGGTATTTAGTTTTTTATCATTATCCACAATATTTTTTCTTTTCATGTTTCTTGATTATTGTATTTTACTCATTGACATTGTTGAGGAAGGCATGATGGAGCCCTGGGTTTTGTTGATTGATCTGAAAATGACAAGGTTTTTGTTAGTTACACTAACTGACCCTTTACATTACTATTTAGTAATTGCTTTTCTTTTGTCTGATTTCAGAAGTGACCTGAAAAAACACAAAGGTATTTCTGATGCCTGTGGTTGAATGGAAGCTGAGATCAGTCAATCAATCCTTATCAAATTCAACTTAGAACATTATGTTCTTCCTTTTCTGAGGTTATATCAATTAAGTAATATAATACTTTTTTCAGTCATGATATGTTTAATTTATGAAAATTATATTTCTTTTGGGAAAATAACATTTTGTTTTCTAACTCCCTTTTGCGTCATTAGATTTGTCATTATCTCACAGGTTGTCTGAGGGTGAACCTGATTGATAACAAAAGTCCCTTTTAGATAGTGGGGAGGAGCAGCCAGAAAAAGCATAACCTCAGTTGCTGGATTCACAAAACAGACTGGAGGGAATTAAACCCAAAAAGAGGCTGAGCCCACTGGTGTCTTGTGGACTGAGGTTCCATAAAAGGCCCCTCCTTCTGCGATGGAAGTATGGGGCAGAGAGTTACCACAGGCTTCAGAACAGAGTGCGAGGCAGGAGTCTGGGCCTTGGGATGGAGTCAGAAGCCAGCAGGAGCAAGGGCTTTAATTTCACTCAGAATTGGGTACCACAACCTCAAGCCCAGGCTGCTATGTTTTCTGGCCCTGGGCCAGAGCCCAGAGAGGAAAACACGAAGGGAAATGGGCAGAGTCTGCAAGTCGACTAAGAATGGAAGAGCAGTTGGATTTGTGAAATTCAAGTTTTGAAAGAGGCCAAACATTGTTTTTCCATTTGTTTCTATAACTGAAAGCAGCAGTGTGCGTTCGGGCGAGAGTCTGTGGGATGACTCGGAGGGACGGAATGTCCGCAGTGATACGGGTCTGGAGCACAGCGCTCTGTTCTCAGCCACCCCAGTCTTCAATGTGTCTCCCGATAATAGATAATGTAAATAATGCTAAAATTAAGTGAAAGTCCATTTCACAAGAAAACAAGCAAACCCGTAAACATTAACATGACAGAAGAGTCCCCAAACAGAGTGGAAGGCCCTCGAGGAGTGGCCTCCCCATGCTAAAACTATGTCATCAGCACAAGCAGGCTCTAATAAACCATTCAGCGTGATAAAGGCGCCACTGTTATGTTACAGAGCCCAAAAGGCTCTGCCATCACAACTACCCGAAGTGAACAGGTTAAAATAATTTAAATGGGATTGCCATGGCTTTCTAAAGCAAAGAGTGCAGGGCTACAGGCAGATAATATGCCTTTGGTAATGTACATAATAGGACACTAATACAAATTAGAAGAATCTGTGATGTTAGGCAATCTGGCTCGCCTCATTCGAAAAGATAGGGGAACATAGCCAGAAAGAAAATAAATTTTACAAAAACAATTCCAATATATGTATTTTTGGCTAATGAATGAAATGTTCTTGTTGAATAGAAGCTTCTAAAACACAAGTAATTGATGGATTAATGTTCATTTAGTAACTTTTTAGTGCCTACAATCTGCCAGGCTCTGGGATAAGTACTGATACCTTTCAAAAATCCAGATGCTCGTTTGCCATGTGGTCTACTGCACATCAGGCCCAGAGCTGGGCAGACACTTAGTCTTTCTTTTTCTGTTGTTTGTACAAAAATCCAGGAAAAGCTTCAAACTAAAGGCTATTCTTTAAAAGTTTCACATCCATTATTTTGACATTTCTCTTATTTTTGTCTGTATCATTCGAACCACTTTCTGACCTTTAGCTGTGGGAGGTAAAATAGAAAAGAAACAAAGTTAAAGAAACAGTAACAATCATAAATCTGAGATGTTATTCTTGTGCAACGTTATTCATTATGTGAGAGATTGTCATCACTTAGCCAATCACTAAAATTAATTGGTATATTATGCAATGCTCTGACAAAGAATTTATTATAATAATATTTGCAAATAAGAAAGGATATGAACTATTCTGTATCATTTTGATATAATCTCCTGGAAACAGAGCCCAGGAACTGTGCTCCAGTCATGCTTTTAATTATGTTACTAAAGTCTAACGGAAAATGATCCTTTATTCCCAGGGTGCCCTCTCCTATTGTTTCGTAAGTGGGTTTCGGGAATAAAGATGCAAACTTGAATGGTGTTATTGATGGTATTATATTCTCTTCTTTTATGCTTTCTCACATAATATAAAAACAAATGTTGTTGCTTATGTTATTTTATTTGGGCATGTTTTATTTTACTAGTTGAAGCTATAATTAACCATGATGACAGACTTCCTTGGAGTGACTCATAATATTGTCAAGCTTCCCTTATGAAACTACAATTGTCTCTGAAGGAGGTAGTTTATTTATTTTTCTTGGGAATATACTAATGGGAGTGGGTTTTGCAATGTGCTGATAACCCTGCTCTCATGTGACTAACTTTATATTTATTCTCTCAACAGTGCTTATGTGAGCATGTGTGTGAACTTGTGTGTGTATATTTGTGTGTGTGTGTGTGTAGTTGAGGGATAGGTTCAACAGATTATCATTGATCCTAATCTTCCCTTAGAACCAGCATAACTGGTATGAAGTGATGGTCAAGGAGTCTTTTAAAAAGCACTCAAGGATAAATCCTTAGGGATAGAAATATTTCTATCATTTTGATCATAATACACTAGCATCTTGGGTTTGACTAGTAATTGAACAAGGGGCCCTGCATTTAGATGTGATTTGGCAAGGCCTTTATTCACATAGCCTGTAATTAGTTTAAAATGGTAGTCTGACCTTGGGAGACTTTGTCTAATCACAGGGGTCAAAAAAAGAATTCCGTGGGTGTTAATCTATGCAAATACAATTTCAAATTAAAATGTTATATTTCTCAGGTTTAACATAGCATGTAGCTAACATCCCCTGATATAAAAATTTCCAAGTTCCTCTGAGATATTCAAAGCTAAAAATTGAGAACAGCAAAGCAAGCAAACAAATAAACAAAGAAGAAAAACAAATAACACCAGCAATGATCCTATTACTGGAATCAGGAGGGATGATCTAGAAACTGTAAGGAAGATGTGCTTGTACTGAAAAAGCAAACATGGTCCAATCTTAATAAAAATAATTCCGTTGAAAGTGTGGAAATCTGTTTCCCCCCAGTGTCTACTTCCCTGTAAGATAATTGTCTTGTATGATCATCACTCTTGGAAGCAGTATATAGACCATGAATCTTATTTCTTCACAGTCAGAAATACAAAGCCCCATAAAAAAGTCAGGCCGACAGTAGTTTGGGGTTGGAGAATTGATATAAATAAATTGCATTTTGAGTGGTATAGTTGCCATAAGAGAACATTGGATGGGGTGTGTGTGGGTGGAATTTTGTACTGACTATTATAGCATTCTATGCCCTTCACTCATCTGTGGTGAAAAGAACTAGGTAATGGATGTGAAGTTTAGAGAGACTCCACCAGACAAAATTCCACTGGAAACTGGTAATTAGACCCTGTAGGTTCAAGAAGAACATGCAATCAGAGAGAGCAGATTAATAGGTAAAATACTTTTGCTGTTCACTGATAAACATTGAATATGTCTGCATAGTTATCTCCTGATTACTGGGTAAATCAGCAGAAAGCAACAAAGACAAAACATATGTGGAAACTGTATAAAACACTGTCACATCAAGGTAAAGGAATCATAATTCTTAAAATTCAGACTAAGTAAATTGTGAAAATAATTTGTGTAACTAGATAAAATAAAACTATTTAGGTATCAACAGTATGATAAGTAAGGATTCAGCTTCTCTGGAACAGTCCCAGAAAATGACAAGAAGAGAAAAGGCTAACTGAAAAGCAAATGGTGCACATAGAAAACAGGTGAGAGAAAGATGAATTTCTGTACCATGAAAGGTTGGGAAAAATAAAATAACTAAAATCTGTACTGGGTGCAGAGAAGGGCAGAGCTGACACTTGGAAAATTATATCAATTGAGCTAAGGGACGCACTTGGAAAGAACTTCTATAAAGCAAGTAAACAACTAAAATCAATTTAAATATTTCAAGAAGATGAGCTATCTGAAGACTACAGAGTGAAGATGCAAACTTAAGAACTATAGCTATCCATAAGGGGGAAAGCAAACAAATATTCAGAATCATTGTTGACAACTTCACTAGTGAAAAATGATCTAAGGATGCAGATCAAAGAGTTTCCATGTGTGTTTCAGTGAAACCCAGTAAGGGGCATAGAGACTGCACAAACTCCTAATTTTAAGAATACCTTAAAAAATAAATCTTCAAAGCATCCAGGAACAACAACAACAAAGTTACTATTAAAAAAGGGGCAAACAAGCAGATTCAGACATCTCTGCAAAGCTAAATGGCTAAAAGAGTGGCAGATTAGCCATTGAACATTGAAAAGAGGTTCTGTCTCAACAATTATATATCTGGCCGTGATGTCTTTTGTCAAAGTAAAAGAAAAATATTTTATATTAGACAAGTGTTTATAATATATTATCTTGTGTCAAATAAAAAGTACTTCCATTGATGTTGGGATTAATCCATATTAAAATCTAAAAGCAGGGAAAATAGAAGACTCAATCTCAAGGAAAAAATAAAAATGTAAGCAATGCTATTGATCACAGCTACTCAATTACTATAAACAGCATGAATGTTCAACATTAGGACAGATTTTCACACAATTGGGCAATGGAAGCATACATTTATCATGGCAGAAAGGTTTCCCTTGGCCTAGAAAAATGCTTGCAATGTAATCAATAGACTGTGAGCATCGTGAGAGCAGGACTTCTGTTTGTTTAGTTCTCCCTATTATCCCAGCTCTATAAATGTTTGCTGACTATAATACGTAAATAATGGTTAAATGTGTCAGAACATAAAATTGTATATAGAGTGTCATTTTAAGTATGTTTATCATTGGGATAAAAGTTGCTTCCTCTAGTGCATCCTTCGGGTGGACACGTCAGTAGCTGGGAAGCCCCACCCTGGGCTGGTGGGCAGAGGTGAAGGTGTCTGGCATCCACAGGAGGGACAGACACCCATGGCATGCCCCGCATGTCTATCACCACACTTAGCACATTTTTTGCAATTATACGTAGATCAGTCTAGAATGTGAAGCTCTTCAAGTACTTTGTCACAAAAAATGGTAATCAAGTGTTTGTGTAGTTTAATCAATTCTAATAGGGGGATAAATACACGACTTATTGGGCATTACCTTTGTAGTAGAAATGTCATAGCTGAATTAACGTTACAGATAACACGTTTGTATTCCTTAAAAATCAATAGGTTGAAGCCTTAGCCTTCAATGGGACTGTATTTGGAAATAAGACCTGTAAGGAGGTGATAAAGGTTAGATGAGGTCATAAAGGCATGGCTCTGATCCCATAAGATTAGTGTCCTTATAAGAAGAGACTCCAGAATGCTTGATGCTGGAAATGCCATGCCCCGAGGACAGGCCGTGTGAGGCCAGCACAAGAAGGTGGCTGTTTAGAAGCCTGGAAGAGAAGTCTCACCGGAAACCGAATTTGCAGACATCTTAATCTTGGCTCTAAGTCTCTAGAACTGTTATTTAAACAACCCAGTCTATAGTATTTTGTTATGACAGCCCAAGAAGACTAAGACGATTAATTAGTAATCTGTGCTAGGGTATGTGGAATCCTAATTTTATTCACCTCAAGTATCTCCAGAATCCTGAGGTCCTAAGCTCTGGACCCTCCATTTTGGTTATGATTTAGCTTGGTGTCTTTCACACAATGAAGAATGGCTTAGTGAGTAGATGCTGCACAGTGGAAATGGAAACAGAGCAGAAGCAGGTAGTGTATGACTTGAGCTCTGCTTCTTTCTAGCATTGGGACATTGAGTCTATCAGCTCTGATCCTTAGTTTGTTCAGTGACACCTTTTTCACACCATGGGGTCCTTGCACGACCAAATGAGATCATATGTGTGAAACTGCTTCATTTATCATGAAACCTGTACAAAAAGTCCCACTCTTGCCCTGTCAAAATGGCTCATCTGGTTGAATGTCGTGCACCGAAAGGTCAGGACACATATGGAATGCAACTAATTGATCTCTCTCTCTCTCTCTCTCTCTCTCTCTCTCTCTCTCTCTCTCTCTCTGTAAGCATGTCTTTAGGTCAGGATTACAAAAAAGTCCCATCCTTGAACCTGGAAAAGGAAGGCTTGGACTAGGTGAACATGTTTCAGAAAACCTACTTTAACATATTCTAGTCCTGCCCCACAGCACCACAGGAGGAGGAATCCTTGGGGTTAAGGAGAAGTGTCCATCCATAGCCAAAGCACCAGCTTTTACACTATGGTATAGGTTTCTGGGATCCTGAATTTCCTACCCAAAGAGGCCTTTGCTTTCAGAGCCTACCTTGACCACCCAGCCTGCACCGTGGAGAGGTTTACTCCTGAGAGAAACGTAAGAGTGGGTGGTTCTGTGGAGAGTGCTTGGGCAGACCTTGGAGCTGAGATGTGCATAAGAGCTTGTGTGGCCATGGGTTTGTATGCAGAGGTGTGTGTATGTGTGTGCATTGTGCATGCATGTGTGTGTATATGAGTTTTCCCTCATGGTGCAAAAAGAAGCTTGAGAAGAGAAGGGAACTAATCAAGCTGGGGGCTATGGCTTGTGTCCTTTTTGCCAAGCCCTGAATATGTTAGGGCAAGTCTGTATAAAAATTCTGAGTTCAGTTTACCTGTGTGACTTAGGGTTAATTAATAAGCATATCAGGGTCTCAAATGTCTTAAAAAATACAAAATTTGAAGCCTGTTAACAGATTTGGAAACATAAAATTTATGATATTTATAGAGTTCTGCCTCAACTCTACTTCTGCTCAAATTCTGGTTTAGATATTAATTTCTAAACTTTTATTTATAAAATAAATCTACACATCAATTTTTTTGATTTCCAATATTGATCTTATTGCATATATAAAAACCATCTTCCTAGTTTTTAGACTTCCAATGGACTTCATAGATGGTCTTCCTTCTACTTTACTTATTATGAATTTTTTCTTTGTTTTCATTTTCTAGACTCCAAAATTAGCTTTGGAAATTGTTATCACATATATATTTTTTTATCAATAGTTATTATATCTGAATATTTTATTTTAAAAATAATGTAACATTTTTCTTTTAATCTGATTAGCTTATAGTTCACGATTTCTTTTTTAATGTTTTAATAAGGTTTATGCCTACATTTAACATCCTTTTAGGTATAGCTTGTCTATGGCACAGATTGTTGTAATGCATTAAAAATTTGAGATTTCAAAGGGTGAGCTGAGATTGGATTTTTTACTTAATTTGGTTACCATAATTGGGGGTGTTTTATGAATAAAATTATCACATAATCAAAAAATGTTTTAAATGGGTAACTTTGTTTTAACTTAAATTGACATAAGGGAGTCTATGAGCTGGCCTAAGATTCACAGCACTTTTTCTTTAGGAGAATCCCAAGAGGTGAGTGTATAAACAAGTAATTATTGAGCACACCCGAGAGAATCTGGGTTTTATTCCCAGATCTGCCATTAAGCAAATTGCTTAATACCCTGTCTTCATTTGTACAAGGTTGCATTGAGGATAAAATTAGAGACAATAGATGATGTGATACATTAGAAAGCTGGACGAGTCTGCAATTATAATTTGTCATTACTATTAATAATAAGATTATTACAGAATGCTCATCATGCATAATTTAACCAAGACCAAACTAACTTATAGTTTTACTGTGAAAATACTTTACAAATCTATTGTTAAATATGTAATGCATGACTTATGATTTCCTGGTCTGTTTAAGAAGTCAGCTTAGCCCAACTGACGTGGCTCAGTGGTTGAGATCAACTTAGGAACCAACCAGGAGGTCATGGTCAATTCCTGGTCAGGACACATGCCCAGGTTGCGGGCTCCATGCCTAGTAAGGGGTGTGCAAGAGAATCAATGGTTCTCTTTCATCATTGATGTTTCTATTTCCCTCTCCCTTCCTCTCTGACATCAATAGTAATATATTTTTTAAAAGAAGCCAGCTTTTTCATGCAGTGTTTAACTTATAGGAAAGCACTCTTTCCTCAGCTATATGATAGATGAAGACTACACTGTTAAAGAAACTATGATTTTTAATTATTTTTTTGTGCATCACAGCCACAAATTGGTGAATAAAAGTATAAATGAAATAATACTTTCCACATGTATGATCTTGGATAAAGATCTTATAGACTCAAATTGGAAAAGCTAATAATGCTAAGACTATACACTGGTGAGCCAGACTGCTCACATTTGAATCCCAGGCTCACTACCCACCAGAGGTGTATTCTAGGGAAAATTTGTAGCCTCTTCATGCCTATTTCATTATATACCAACTGTAGATAATACCAACATATCCCATAGAATTTATCATCTAATATATGTAAAATGTCTTAGGACCTAGCACATAGTATTGGGTCTGTAATGTTAGTATTTTATGGTTAATAAATTTGAAAATAATGGATTTTCCTCTGTAGACCTCAATATTAAAAAAAAATAAATAAAAAAGTGTTTGAATTGTGCTAAAATACACAAATTATAACATTTATAATTTTAATCACTTTTAAGTGTACAGGTCAATGGCATTAAGTATATTTACAACACAGGGGTGGGGAAAAGTAGGTTTACAATGGTTTGTATGGACAATACAATAAGAAATAAATAATGGTACCAGAATAAACTCTGTGTTTTGTGTATGAACAACTATAAACCTACTTTTGCCAACTCCTATATTGTGTAATCATCACCAGGATCCATTTCCAATCATTTTTATTACTCCAAGCAGAAACTGTATACCTGTTAAACAATAACTCCTGTTGTCCCTCCCACCCAGCCCTTGCACCCACCATTCTATTTTTTGTCTCTATGAATTTGGCTACCCCAGGGCCCTCACATAATAGAATCATACAGCATTTGTTATTTTGATCTTAACCATCCTGATTGGTGTGAAATAATAACTCATTGTGGTTTTGACTTACATTTTCCTGATGTTTAGTGATATGAGCATCTTTTAATATGCTTTTTGGCTATTTGTATATGCTCTTTAGAGAAATAGATATTCAAGCCCTTTGCTCATTTTTAAAATTAAGTGTTTTTAAAAATATTTTTTATTGATTTTTTTTTTACAAAGAGGAAGGGAAAGAAATAGAGAGTTAGAAACATCAATGGGAGAGAAACATTGATCAGCTGCCTCCTGCATCCCTCCTCCCTCCACCTCACTGGTGATGTGCCCGCAACCAAGGTACATGCCCTTGACTGGAATCAAACCTGAGACCCTTCAGTCCACAGGCCGATGCTCCATCCACTGAGCCAGACAGGTTAGGGCTAAAATTAAGTTTTATAGTTGTTGTTTTTGTTTCTGGTTGTCAAGACCTTACCATTAGCAATTAAGAAAATATTTTCTTTATAATTATCAAGATGCCTGGTAATATCTAAGAAAATTTTGCTTAGAGGAGGATAGTATACATTTCTAAGTTCTTGTATTAAAAATGTATAAATAATGCAAAACAAATATTTTAATTCAGAGAAATTTTTTGACAAATATTTTGTCTTATCAAATAACTTATCTTCTTTTGTGATTACTTGAACCATTAGTCAAAATTAGATATTACAAAGTAAAGCATTTCTTAATTTCATTTCATTCTCATATAGTCTATAAACTTTTCCAATTAAGATATCAATTTTGTAAGGAAACTCCATATTGTTTTCATTAATGGAACTGCCATTTGACACAGTGATCCCACTTCTAGGAATATATCCTAAGAAACCCAAAACACCAATGAAAGAATATATGCATCATTATGTTTATGGAGCACAATTTACAATAGCTAAGATCTGGATGAGTAGATGAGTGGATTAAAAAGCTGTGGTACATTTATATCATGGAATACTCTGCAGCAGTAAAATAGAAAGATCTCTTACCCTTTGAGACAGCATGGAGGAACCTGGAGAGTATTATGCTAAGCAAAATAAGCCAGTCAGAGAAAGACAAGTATCACATGCTCTCACTCATGTAGAATCTAAAGGACAAAATAGATAAACAAAATAGATCCAGAGCACAGAAGCATGGAACAGACTGTGGAATCTCAGAGGGAAGTCAAGGGTGGGTGGATAGATGGGTGGAAAGAGATCAACCAAAGAACTGGTATGCATATTTGCATAAAATGGGCACAGACAATGGTGTGATGAAAGCCTGGGGCAGGGGGCAGGTGTGGGTCAGAAGGGGTCAATGGGGAGAAAAGGGGACATAACAGATTTCTCTCTCTCTCTCTCTCTCTCTCTCTATATATATATATATATATATATACTAATAAAAGCGGAATATTGAAATTGACCATTTCTTTGGGACACATAAGCCACACCCACCAGCCAATCAGAGAGCTGTATGCAAATTAACCCAGCCAAGATGGAGGCTGGCAGGGCAGCTCTGCACTGGGAGCCTCCGCGGCCGGCACAACTGTGCCAGGTGTGTCAGCTCAGTGAGGGGGTGGGTCCAGCCTGGGGCCTCCTGGGGGCATCCAGGAGTGCCCATCCCGGGTCCACTGCCTGGCTCTGTCCCCCAGGGACCTCTGCAGGACATGCAAGAGCACCTGTCCTGGGTCTGCTGCATGGTTCCGCCCTGGGGGCCTCCTCGGGGTGTGCGGGAGCACCCGTCCAGGGTCCACTGTCTTCGTCCGCCCCCCCTGGGGGCTTCCACAGGGTGTGCAGGAGTGTCTCCTGCACAGTGTGGAGCATCTGAAGCCAGTCCACTGCCCGGCTCCACCCCTGGTGTGTTCACTCAGAAGCAGGGCCTCACCGAGGGATTCTGCACCAGCATCTGTCCCTGGCTTGCCACCCAGCTCTGCACCAGGTGTGTCCCCCTCAACAGTGGGGGCCCACCAGGCATGCGCGGTCGTGGGCCCTCCGGTGGGAAATGTCCATGCCTGCACTCACCAGCCCTCCCACCCCCCAGTGCACAAACCCTGAAGGAGCTGTGGGCAGCCTGAAAATGGCCCTCAGTCCCTCATGTCAGCAGGCACGTCAGCAGGTGGACATCCAGACTGCAAGAGGGCACAGGCTGGGCTGAGGGACCCCCACCCCCGAGTGCACAAATTTTTGTGCATCGGGCTCCTAGTGTGTGTGTATGTACACACACACACATACAGACACACTAGGGGCCCGGTGCACAAAAATTTGTGCACTGGGGGGAGGGGGTGCTCCCTCAGCCTGGCCTGTGCCCTCTCACAGTCTCGGACCCCTCAGGGGATGTCCACCTGCTGGCATGCCTGGCCAGCTTGGGTGAGGGGCTGGTGGCTGTTTGCAGTCTGGTGAAGCTCCCCAGTGGGAACCCTCATGCCATGGGGGTGTGGCCAGCCTAGGTGAGGAGCTGAGGGCCATTTCAGGCTGCCCACAGCCCCTTCAGGGTAGGAGGTCCTGCTGGGGTACCTGGCCAGCCTGGGTGAGGGTCTGATAGCTGTTTGCAGGCTGGCCACATCCCCTTCAAGGTGGGTGTCCCCCCCTTGGGGTATCTGGCCAGCCTGGGTGAGTGGCTGATGGCTGTTTGCAGGGAGGCTGGCTGGAATTTATTTAACTTCTAAAGTTGAAACTTTGTTGCTTTAACCAGAGCCCATGTTGGGTTGCCCCTGACAACCCAGGCTCCCAGCGCTTCCTTGAGCCCAAGGCTGGAAGCAGGTCTCTGGGGTTTATTTATCTTCTATATTTGAAACTTTGTTGCCTTGAGCAGGCCTAAGCAGACAGGAACCTTAGTTTCTTGCATCACTGGGACAAGCCTCCATCATAACTGGGTTAATTTGCATATAGTGGCTCTGATTGACCGGAAGGTGTGGCTTGGCTGGTGGGCATCGCTTAGGTGTAACAGAGTGAGGGTTAATTTGCATGTTACTCTTTTATTAGATTATACACACACACACACACACACACATATATACATACATATATGTGTGTGTGTGTATATATATATATATATATATATATATATATATATATATATATATACATATATGAGGCCTGGTGCATGAAATTTGTACATGGGGTGAAATTTGTGCATGGGAGAGGCAGGGCTATCCCTCAGCCTAGCCTGTGCCCTCTTGCAATTCAGGACCCCTAGGGTAGGGTTCCTCAGCCTGGGTAGCAATCAGGGCCTATCGTGGCTTTCCTTCCCCCAGCTGCCAACAGCTGATCCCACTCCACTGCTACCACTGTTTGCCATCTGTGCAGCCCTGCCCTCCCCACTCCTGCCACCTGTCACCTTCCTCTGCTGGCAACAGGCCTGGGGTGTGATCACTTGGCTGGCCTGGGCCTCCCTCTGAAGGGCAATTGCTGGCCAGCCCCGCCCATCTATCACAGCATTGCTGACCAGTGACCTGAGCTTCCCTCTTTGAGGTGATTGATTGTGGGGCTCTGGGATTGATTTCTGTGCACAGGGAGGCCCTGCCCATCCCGCTGGGGCTCTGTAAACCATCGCTGGGCAGAGGGAGGCCTAAGTATCTCTTTGTGGGGTGATTGTGAGTTGATGGCTGGGCCCCCTGACCCCTGGCCAATCTCATCGCACCTGCCTTGGCTGACCTGGCCCTAGTGCTTGTCATAGCGTGGTTATCAGAAGATTGTTTGATGGTCATTCTGTTGTTCTGTCATTTGGTTGATTTGCATATAATGCTTTCATTACTATAGAATATGTGTGTGTGTGTGTGTGTGTGTTTTCCATTGAGATTTTTTTAAGATGAGATATTTCAGAGAAACTTCAGAATTTCAAAATGTAATCTTGTATAACAATTTAACTCTTATTTTAAAATTTATTCAGTTCCTCTCTTACTTTAGTGAGGGCACATTTTGATGACATCCTATTTTCAATAATTGCAATTTTAAAAAAAGTTCAAATCTTACATATCCTGCTGGGTTAGATACACAAAAACAACATATGACCTGCTCTTTGTGTTTAAGAAACTGTCTACGGCAACAGGAGGCCTGGGTGGATGGGGAAGAAGAGGAATAACCAAATAATTACAGCAAAATGTGGTAATAAAAACCCAAGATTTTCAAATTTAAACAACACGATAAAACCAATTTATTGTTTCTTGTTTAGCCTAATGGCATATCATGATGCAGAAAATTCTACTCTTTCTGAAGTGCTGATGTCCTTAGAGATAAAGTTGAGTATTTTATATGAGGTAAGATTTAGGAAATGAGTTTAAGACAATGAAGTGAGTATGGGAACCAGTAGTAAATATCACTTTAGAAATGAGCCAGGATTAGGACTAGAAATTTTGAGTTCCTTAAATTAAGTAACAGTTTTTAAAGCCAATAGCACAATTGAGAAGTGGAGATAAACTAGGAAAATAAATAAAGAACACTCAACAAGTTCGTCTGTGCTCCAGCTTGTCCGTCCTCACGGGTTAGGATTTCTGTTGTGAATGACATCACTGGCCCCTGTATTGAAATGCATCCTGGGTACTGCAAAGGCTGTGAAGGTCACCCATGTCCAGTAACTGATTCTAACATTCTTCTCTGAGGAATGCTCAATTTCTTAACACCACCTCATCTCTGAGAAGTGTAGCCTACCATGTGTTCATAAGAGAAGATGAATTTTAATTAATTATAATTATTATGTGTTTTAGGAATTGCTTTCAATATTGTCACTGATTCTGTACTCCCTAGAACTACCCAAAGTAATCTCAAAACCAGAAGAATTAAATTCAGGCTATCCTGAAGGGTTGTCCCAGATCTTTTCTGAGAGAAATGTTGAATTTATACATTATTATTTTGTCAGTGTTAATTTTTAATCTGTGGGGGAAAAGCAAAGTGCTACATGGTACCCATAAACTATTGTACACAGGAAACCTATGAGCTGCTAGATTTTTCTTTCTGTGAGCTGGACATAGGCAGTCTGATGCCAGATTAAATTAATTTTATTCAAATTTTTAAAATATCCATCACACAGAAACTTGATTCTATTAGAAACACCAAGTGGCCAACAGCAGAACAGAGATCTTTCAAATTTTAGGAATGAAAATATAATAGGAGCGATGTGCTATGTGGCTTCTTGTATTTTTGTCATTATATACCGGAAAAAATATCCTCCCTATTCTGAGACAGACATTTACTTTAGGAACAAACTTTAATAATTAAAGTCTGACAACTATATTTAATTTATGTGTGTATATATATATATATATATATATATAGAGAGAGAGAGAGAGAGAGAGAGAGAAACATATGTAAGCATATATGTATACATATATACATATATAAACATATATTTCATAAAAATATATTAATTTTCCCCCAATAGACATCTAATCTAATCTAATCTAATCTAATCTAATCTAATCTAATAAAAGAGTAATATGCAAATTGACTCTCACTCTGTTACACCTAAGCCACACCCACCAACCAAGCCACACCCACCAGCCAATCAAAGCAACTGTATACAAATTAACCCAGCCAAGATGGCAGCCAGCAGTCACGGAGCTAGAGCAAACAGGAGGCTTCTGTTGCACCAATGATGGAGGAAACTACCTGCCTAGGAGGCTATGGTCTCTGCTCAAGGCAACAGTGTTTCAATTATAGAAGTCATGGAGCTGAAGCAAACAGGAGGCTTCGTTGCCTGCCTAGGCCTCTGCTCAAGGCAACAAAGTTTCAATTATAGAAGATAAATAAACCCCAGATACATGATTCCAGCCAGGCCTTACTGGGACATTGGGTCAATGGGAGCTGTGGCCAGCCTAAAAACGGCCCTCAGCCCCAGTAGGGACCCGAACTCTGAAGGGACTGTGGGCAGCCTGAAAATGGCCCTCAGCCCCTCACCCAGGCTGGCCACACCCCCATGGGGTGAGGGTCCCCACTGGGGAGCTTAGTCAGCCTGCAAATAGCCATCAGCCCCTCACCTAGGCTGGCCAGGCATGCCAGCAGATGGACATCCCCTGAGGGGTCCCAGACTGTGAGAGGGCAGAGGCTGGGCTGAGGGACCCCCCCGAGAGCACAAATTTTTGTGCAACGGGCCCCTAGTATTTAAAAATATTTCAGCAGTCTACTTGGGTATTGTGCCTATCAAATTAATTAGCTTTTAATACTTGTAAAAATAAATGGAAGCATAGCTCCAAAGTGTGGAGAGAGCTAAATTTATAAATGTATTTTCTCAAGGGTTTGTCAATTATTCATAAGCTTAAGTAGGTAGTTTTAAAAATATGTATGAAATTAACCTCCTGAATCTGTAAATCTTTAGCCTGTTTGCTTAGCATTTGCTGAGCACATCCCTTGCATTGATTAGCCAACTAAAAGGAGAGAAGAGCATGTATAACATAGTGATGTCAGCAAGAACTAGGAGAGCTGTGGGAATGAAGAGAATGGGAAGACTTTAGAAAGATCAGAAGGCCAGACTGAACTTGTTTGATTGTAAACAGGTAAGTGAATGAGGAGAAGGACTCAGTAATGATGGCAGGGTGTCCAGACTGGATAAGCTGGACTGAGTATGGTTACTGTTTCTAAGAGGAAAAACAAGTGGGAAAGCTGGTTTGGGTGGTGGTGGTGGTGGGGAGGGGGCGATGATAAAGCCCAGTTTTGCATCTGCTGAGTTTGAGGGGCTGATGGGATACAGTAGAGATTCTAATAAGCAGATCTGAAAATTATAAGACAGATAGGATCTGGAATAAAATACTTGATATTCACTAGCTGGTGGATAGTAAAGTATTGGAAGTTATTCAAGAAAAATATCTAGAATAAGAATAGAACATGGCATAAAATCAATGCCTAAGGCACCGGCAGCGGAACAAGAACCTTCAAAAGAAACGAAGAAGGGAAGAGGCTGGAGAAGAGAAGAAATAAGAGTAGAGTATCAAACAAAAACAAAGATGTGTAATATTTTGGGTTTTAGAAAACATAATGCCAAATAAGATAGTGCAAAGAACAAATTATATCTGACTCAAAGGCAATAAACATTTCTTTCTTTCTGTGTGCATCAGGGATATTATGAAAATGCTTGCTAGATAGATCATAATTATTATTTATCATGCTCACTAAACATTAAGTGGAATAACTGATAGATCCTAAATTTATTTATTTTTGAATGTTATAAATGACCATCTCTGATTGAAGAACATATATGGATTAGACACAGTTTTTGCTTCAAGAAAGTTGCTTTTAGGGTGGAAAATATTCATACAGAAAAACTCACACTGTCACACTGTGGAATGTGCATCAAATATGTGTGTGAAGAGTTATATGAAAATATTTTTATGAAGGTGATGCTGGAATAGAACGACCCTTCTTATCTCCCAATGAAGTTGGTTATGCAAATGAGTGATGTTGGAAAAATGGCTGCTTGAGCCATCAACCACTGATTCTTTCAGTGATTTTTAATTTGGGATCATCAGTGCCTTTTTGGACTCACATTTAGCCCTGACATTTTTGTGGCTCATTATCAAGAACTTATTTCTCTTTCTCCACTGTTAAATCTCAGTTTGCAGATCCCACTTGAGTTGCCACACTTATGCTAACACAGGCTATGTATTCCTCAAAGGGTAACATGGCTCTGCAATTAAATAGAAATTTGATTTTGCTCTCTCATCTAAGTCATTCTTTTCCACTCAAAAAGGACATATGAACTCTTTGGGGACCACCTGATTATCATTAACAATTTACCTAGTTTTATGACTTTAAAGATGTTCCCTTGTATTCTATGGGGGGGTGTGTCTGAATTTTGGGATAACTATTAAAAGCATAATGTGAGAGCATTATTATCCTCTTATTAAAATCCTGCAACTCAGAGATCATCTATGTTGGAAGAGCCATCTTTTCTTTAAGTATTTAGTGATTTTTGAGATGGTAGATGTTCTATTTTTCATCATCACAGTTGATTTAGATCTTTTAATGTTTTAAACACAAGAAATGGTATGGTAATGGGCAATTTCCTCTTTAAATTGAAGAGATGGATAGTTACAAGCAACAATGAAAACTAGGCTAAGAGACAACTTATATTAAAATCACCAAGAAATTCCACTAGTTGTAATTATTTTGGAATCAATGAATACTTATAGTCATAGAATAATACAGTTTCATTCAGAGTCCAGGGAGGAGGACACCTTATGCCATCCAGAGTGACATAGGGGTTGCATTCAGGAGCAGAGCAACCCCGGAGAGGCTGTGAGGAGTAGATTCTGTAGGAAGAAGAAAGAAGGGTGAGCTCTGGTCCCTGAGGGAGGCTGTGATTGACTTGTTCGAATAATTCCCAGGGTGGCAGACCTCTAAAATTTGTTAGGCCAAGGACTGAATGGAGTGACAGGGGACCTAGCTGGCTGGGTATCCTTCCCCCTGGGGGCAGAGGTGTCAGTCTGGTGAATGCAGGGGAACTCTTGGTTGAGCCTTTGGGGCCTTATGAGGCTAGAAGATATCAAGGCAACACCTGCAATTTTAGAATTTACTATATTGAGAGTATCAAGTGTTTGACTGAGCTGTAAATACTCACCTCACATGGAAGCAAACATCTATTAGAATAATAGCTTAAATGTTGTGAAGTGTGACCTCAAACAATTAAATAGAAAATTTAAACTTTTTCCATATTTGGTAATGTTTTAAAAAGCAGGTCACTATGGAGAAGGTGGTTGGTCTTGCATTTTATTGTGAAGTGCTTCTCTATGTAAACAAATGGGGTTTTACTTATACTTGTAAATATTTCATATTGTAGGTGATCATGGTATTCTGTGTTTTCTAATTTTAGACAAGATCCATAAAGATTAGACTCCATGACATTGAGAAATTGTAGGAGCCTCCAGGGTTGTTTCAGATATAAGAAAGTGCAGTGAGCCTGTCTATATAACTGATCACACCTCAACTGGGCTGCTTATTCAGAAATCAATGCCATGCACAGATAGAGTGGCACAATTTCAGATGAAGACGGGATGGATAAAAGACATGCTGTAGCTATTTGGTGGCATTTAGTTTTCAAATCTTCATATGACAATTGAAATGGATGTTCCAATATGATATGTTTAGAGAGAGAAAGGAAGCCTGAGTAATTGATTTATTTGCATAGAGCAATATGTCAGTAGATTGAAATATAAAATAACAATCAAGAATTGCTTCAAAATCTTTACCCCAGTATTATAATTATACAGAATTAACTATCTGAATATTTTCAAGAGGTAGCTGGATAGGATGCCTATGGTTTTAATCAGATAAGTTCTCTGATTCCACTGGTAACTCACATGTTGTAACAGCCAGCAAAGTCAATTTTCAATGATTGTTAGTTTCTTTTTCTCTCCCTATTAATTCAAAAAGATTCTAGCTTCCAGAGCTTTTATTGTATTTGTTGCAATTGTGGTGAGTTTTAAAAAATATTTTATTCATTTCATTTTACATAGATTCCACGTACCCTACTAATAACATGTAATTACAGGTATACCCCACTTTACATAACAAATGTGTTTCTGAGAAATATAAATCAAATGGTATTGTGAATGCACTCAGAAAACTAATTACTTGAAGCACACTGTGGTAAATTCTTTAGTAATTCAAGTCTTATATAAGCTTGTAATACTGTGAATTGAATTTCATTAAAAGTCTTAATATGAACCAGGATCAAAGAAATAATTTATAATAGACTATAAATGTTCATTAAAATGAAGTGCAGAGTATTTAAATAGGGAAAGAATACTTTCAACTCTAAACTATGTTTAAACATCTGCCTATATCTAGGAACCTTAAAATCAAGTTCAGGTTATTGTCTCCCTTCCCTATTTTGAAAATTATCTATCTTTCTAGTTGGGCTTGTTGACATAAGAAATATCTAAACCTGTAGAAAAATTTTTTGAGTTTATTTGAGTCAACTGACAACATGTACGGGGAGCAAGATCTCAGACGCTTTCAAGAATGGCAGTTTTGCAGCTCATACATTAGCATCAAAGGAGAAGACATAAGGAAGGTGCATCGATTGGTGCACCTATTGGTGATCGATTAAGGAAGCAGAAAAAAGCATAGCAGGAAAATCTCCGGATAAAGGCAAAATGGGGAAACATTTTTGTTTACATTGGTGGGGACAGTTAACATTTACAGCACACAGAGGCAGCATGTGTGGAACAAGATAAGAATGAGGGGTTCTGTTGTCATATGCTCTGGAGTCTGTGCAAGTGTCTTGGCTGGGTAGGCAAAGAAAATTACTTTGACATTTTAAAGGTATGCTATCCTAAATACATAAGAACAATGGACAGGATTCATGTAAGGAAAGATTGAGCGTTGCTAAGGCAGCTAGCTATAGGCCTGGGATGTGACTACACACTCTGATCTGTCCAGCTAGAAATTTGTGACCGACCATGCTGTGTAGTTACTCTTGGTTCCTGAGCTTGTTAGACCTGCCAGGCGGTTCCCCTCAATCCTGTCAGGTCTAATACATGGCCTCTTTTCTGTTCATAGACTGCTGAGCAGGGGGTTGTTCAAATGAATTTATCTTAAAGTCTTTTATTATTCTCTTACAGTTCTAACAAAAACATTTTTAAAAGCTCTTTTTTACACAGAAAAAAAGTGAAATCTCTAAAATCGCACCTAAAAGAATTCTTTAAAGAAAAATTTTTTAATGATTATTATTTTGTGCCAATTTTATTGACTAAGTTTATATTTTGTTGCAGTTAGTTGAAAAATGCCTGAAAAAGCACTTTTTAGTTTTATGTTTTACAAAAAGAAATTACTAACTAATCTTCACAATGCCTTCATAGAGACACCTGGTTTAAGGAAGATGGCTATAATAAAACTCTATGATATCCTACATTTACCTGACAAATAATATGTAAGAGATAGGAGTACATTAGAATTGCAACCTGAGGGTTAATTTTATTTATGATTTTCTAATTTAAATTTTATTTCTAAAAGGCATATTCTTTCTAATATTCTAAATGAGAATATATGAAGCCATTCAACACGTAGTTATAAATTCTACTCTGCTATTAGATTCTGTGAATCACACAATGATGACTATGGCATGGCACCTACCTTCAGAGAGCATAGAGTAAGTCAGTCTACTGAGGAAAGAAAAGCAAATGTGGAAATAACAGAGTGTTGTTGCTATCTACTCTATAAAAGCGAAATAGTAAAATTAACCGTTTCTTCAGGACGCCCAACAGCCAATCAGAGCAATAGTATGCAAATTAGTCCAGCCAAGATGGCGGAAGCCCACCCAAACACTGGGTCCAATGGAGCGATGGTGCCGGTGAACGCACAGGCGGAGGCCTGGTTTCCGCTTGTGCGTTTGCCGGCGCAGCTGGGGCTGGGAATGGAGCGTTTGCCGGAGGTGGGTTCCGGGCAGTGGCGGCCAGCTGCAGGGCTGGGCGGAAGCCTGGCCCCCAGCCCTGCAGCCAGGGCTGGGAATGGAGCGATGGCGCCTGCGAATGCACAGGGGGAGGCCTGGCCTCCGCCTGCGCATTTGCTGGTGGTTGGTTCCGTCCGGGCAGTGGTGGCTGGCTGCATGGCGGGGCGGAAGCCAGGCCCCCGGCCCTGCAGCCGGGCTTGGGAATGGAGCTATCGCGGGCCCACGCGACCTCAGAGGCTCTTCGGCAGCTGCTTGCCGCCTGGATCCAACCTTGTGGCCTGCTCTGGGTGTGCGGGAGCTTCTGTGGCCCATGGCAGAGCCTACTATGCAGGTTGGCCACAGATGTTCCCTTTGTTGTATGTGTTTCTCCCATTGACCCCTTCCACCTCATATTCACCCCCTCCCCCCAGGCCTTTCCCCCTCTATGTCTATGTCCATAGGTTATCTCTTAACATTTCTGTTTCCTTTCCAATCTCTAAATTTTATTTTCTAAGTTGTGTACTATGATAGTCTTACCTAATTTTCTCTTAGCACCATCTTTTTTTCCCTTTGTAGTACCATTATTCCAAAACCTCCAGCCAGCAAAACCATACCATTGATTACTGGGTAATGCTATCATTTAATTTCTTTCTTTTTATGCTCAGGTTACTGAAAGCTACTGAGAATGGTCAGAATACAGTTCAGGCAATCCAACTTTAAGTGGTGGGGGCCCACCAGGTATTTGCGATGGTGGGCCACCCAGCTGGAAACGTCCACGCCTGCACTCACCAGCCATTCCACCCCCCAGTGCATGAACCCTGAAGAGGCTGTGGCAAGCCTGAAAACAGCCCTCAGCCCCTCACCCAGGCTGACCATGCATGCCAGCAGGTGGACTTCCTCCCTGAGGGGTCCCAGACTATGAGAGGGCACAGGCCAGGATGAGGGACCCCCTCCTCCGCTCGCCGAGTGCACAAATTTTTGTGCACCGGACCCCTAGTAAGGATATATAGATATCGTGCCAGAGAAGGGAGACATTATCTACAGCTATCGGGAACAGCAAAGAGTTCTCACATCTGTGGAGAAAGCATTTTCAGAGGAGACCATCTTACAGGCAAAGGCTGAAGAGACCCAGGTGGGAATCCTCTGGAGAGGAGGCAGGCACGAATGGGGAAGTGGGAGGAAACTCAGATCAATGGGGCCTTCAGTGCCAAGCTGAACAATTTTAACAATTTTCTATTCATTGGGAAGTTATAGAAGGTTGTTGAGCAGGAGAGGATTATGTTAAAATATACGTTTCAAGGAAATTAATCCTATGAGGTATGGCATGAATGAAGAAAGGAGAAAGGGAGTCTCAGAGCTGAGGAGACAGCAGATATCACAATCACTCAGACGAAAGGAAGTTAGAACTGAATAGGGAAGGCAGATGAGTGCAGGTCAAACTCACTAAGAATCAGAGTGTTAAACAGCCAAGGGGATTCAGTTTATTACAGGAATGGTGGAGGGAGAAGCTAAAAGGCATTTAACTACCCATTTCCATGCCTGGAGAGTGAAGGTGATGTGGCATTAACAGAAATGAAAATGTCAGGGCTAGAAACAAAATCTTGGGTTACATGCCTTGTCCAGTGTCTGATGTAGGTGGTTCATATTTGCTGCAAAAAAATAAAAAATAAAAATATTTTCATAATTTATTATTCAGGCATTTATATAAATATATTTTTGTTTCTTTCTAAAATTATGGAAGGATTATTTAACTTGCTAAATTACAATGCTGGAATACGGCAATTCTCAAATATTGAAAACTCATATTATTACCCATCCTAGATATTTACCAACAATCAATGCCCACATTTCTAGCAACTAAACTTTTAATTAGAGAAAATAATAAAATGAGTGTAAATCGCATCCTACATTTTGAAACTCGGTAATCTATGTGGTTCTCCATTACAGAGTTACTTGAAAGGTATCCTAGGAAGCATACAGATTAAGTTTATCATGCACAGGTGTATACATGATGGACTCAGCAGATAATTCATTAGAATAGGATCTCCAAATTTTTCTGTAATTTTGATTTCTCTGAAATTTTTTGATGAGTGAATAATAGAATATATGATTAGAGGTATTGCTTATAAATGTAACATTTGCATGTAGGATTATCTATAAATTTGTTAATAATTAATGATAATGTGTTAAATCTAAACACTGGGCATAAATTTGCATATCACTTTGTGCAAAATAGTAAAGAAAATAGTATATATTAAATTATTCAGCAAAAGCCAAAGGAACTATGTGAAAGGATTGCCTAAGCATATATAAAACAACAACAACAAATTAACATTTTAAACACCCTCTGTGAATAACTCCAGCATAATAAAGTAAATCAAAAGCACGGAGATTATATTACAATTTAAATGGGCGAAAACACAGATAATCCTATTGATCAGGATAGGCTGTCTTTGCCCTTTTCTCTGCCTTTCCTTTTATTTCCTCTTATCCTTTCATCTTCTACTTTACCTTTGTTAGTGATAATATATTGACAACAAATGAGAAGATTCTAACACTGGTTCCCTTGCAGGAAAGATATGCAAATTACAAGGCTTTCCCTAACCTCATCCCTAATCCATAGACCATGAAGTGATGCTCAAAGGGTCTACTTTGCACCACTTGACAAAGCCCTCTGAGCCACAAGACTGACCTTGATAGGATTTTCTAAGTAATTGTGCAGTGTTAGGACAGTGCCCACTGGAGTAATTGTGCAGTGTTAGGACAGTGCCCACTGGAGTAATTGTGCAGTGTTAGGACAGTGCCCACCTGAGTAATTGTGCAGTGTTAGGACAGTGCCCACCGGAGTAATTGTGCAGTGTTAGGACAGTGCCCACCGGAGTAATTGTGCAGTGTTAGGACAGTGCCCACCGGAGTAATTGTGCAGTGTTAGGACAGTGCCCACTGGAGTAATTGTGCAGTGTTAGGACA
>PVJC01010503.1:0-43433 GCA_004026665.1 Murina feae
GTGGCCTTCCTCAGGGTGATCGGGGACCAGCTAGAGAAGTGTAAGTACTTGCCCTGGAGGTGGGGAGGCCTCAGGTTTCGGTGTTCCCTATGTCCCTGGGCTCCTGGTTTTGAACAGGACATGGACCCTGAGCAGGACCTTGGGGGACAGCAGAAACCAAGACCACCCCTGAGCTCCTGATGTTCTGGAGAAGGGAGACTTGGAATTAATAGTTATCAGCACAAGGAGAGTCCTAAGGGGCAGGGGGGAGGGACTCTCTTTTAGTGGGGTCACTGCAAAGAAGTCCCTGTGGGAGAGAACCAACAACACCTTGAGTTGGGGATGTTGGAGACTAAACCCCATGCACCTGGGCCTCTAGTCCTCACTAACCATCTCCCTCTAAGCACAGCTTTGGCTGCATTCCCATCAATTTTGATAACTATTTTCATTTTTGTCCCATTTGAAACATTTGTTACATTTTGCTGTAATTTCTTTGACTCACAGGATGTGCAACGCTGTATGGTTTGATTTCTAATTATTTGGGACTTTTTTTAGATCCCTTTTTGGGTTCTAAATTGCATTGTGTTCAGACAGCACACTTGGTGATTTCCTTTTTTTGGTATTTAAGACTGCTCTGTGTGCCCCCACATGTTCTGTGTTGGTGAGCATTTTGTGTGGGGTGCAGTGTTCTGGAACTCTCCATCTGGCCAAGGTTCTCTGCAGCTTTGAGCAGGTCTTCATATCCCTGCTGACTTTAGGGTCTAGTTATTCTATTCGTCTGAGTAAGGGTGTTAAACCTGCAATCACAGTTGAAGATTTTATGTCTCTCACTTTTAACCATCCAGTTTCGCCTCATGGTCCTTGAAGCTCCGTCATAGGCACCCACCCACGAACGACCCTTTTATTGTGATGAATACCCGTTTTTGTCTCTGGTGATACTTGGTCGCTAAGTCGCTCTCCTGGACCATACATAAGTGCAGGTGCTCCAGCTGCCTTCAGATGAGTGGTTATGCAGTATTTCTCTTCCCGTTCATTCTCTGTGAACCAAACTGTGGCGTGGGCTTCCCAATGCATTTCTTGTAGACAGCATATGGTCGGGTCGTGTTTTTTTTAAAAATCATCTTGACGATCTCAGACAGACTTCTGATTGGAATGTAATTATTGATACGGTTGGATTTCGCTCCAGCGTTTTGAAGTTTCTTTGGTTTGTTCTCTCCGTCACTTGAACCGTGAATAAAAAGGCCCCTGACTCGGGTGCTGAGATTAGAGGCTCCTATGTCTGGGGCAGCACTTTTACCCAGAAGGCATGGAGGTTAGTAGATCTGAGCCTACGGTGGGTAAATGAGTACAAAATGCCCTGCTTGCAAGTGGCAAGTTGAGGCCACATCAGTTTCACCTGGGGTCACGGCCGTACTGCCGTGTGAGGATGATTGTGGAGCTGTATGCAGGCTCAGCGGCAGAGCCCAGAGTGATTAGAGGTGATTAGATACCGGCCACCTGGTCTGGGGGGGTGACTGGGGAGGGGAGGGCATTGTGTGTGTGTTTCTGGTTAGGTCCTTGCTGGGGATGGGGGAGGGTGGGGGGGCGCGTCTTTCTGGGCCAAGTCCAGGGCTTCTCTGCAGGAGGACTGCCTGGAGGTTGAGAAGTCACTGGGTGTACTGGGTACAGATGAGTTGACTCCTAAGTGACTGGTACTGAGGCCGTCTAGGAATGTCTCAGGAAGTTCAGGATCAGGCAGGACTCAGAGTATCCATGGCATCAGAGCTGGGTTTCTGGCTGCAGGAGAGCCAGTGGAGTGGAAGGGCTCCCCCCGCACCCATGCCACGTGGGCACTGACATGCACCCAGATATCTGTGCAGCTTTGGTGCATGCAATCTCTTGGCATCTCTGGCCTGGAAAACCTGCTTCCCCGTCCTGCACGGGCATCTCTGTAAGTGACCTCGATGTGGAGCGGTCCTCTTGCATCATTTCAGTAGAAGTTAGCTATGCTCATAAGGTATTTATTTGTTTGCATGGCTGGCTTTATTGAACATTTAGTGAGGACAAAGAAAGGGCAGTGCGAGTAGTCAGTTCTCAGCCACCCCCAGTGGGGTTGTGGGGCCCTCTCACCCCACAGGTGCCATCTCCCCTGTCTTTCCCCTCCCCCACCCATCTGTCTTGCCTCTGATACCAACTACAAATTCTCCATCTTATGTGTGGAATAAAACAGTCTCATGTTCTTTAGTGTTCTCTCCACTGAGAGGTGGGTGGGGTCTGTGTCCCTTCCCTGAATCAGGGTGGGCTCTGTGGCATCTTGGCCCAGTAGAGTATGGCGGATGTGGCGCCATGCTGATTCCAGGTCTGGCCTTAAAAAGGATGGGCCATTTCCCCCTGGGTCTCCAGGAGCCCCCAGCTACCATGGACTAGGGGGTCCATGTGGAGAGGCCCCAAAATTGCAGGGAAGGCCCAGCTGAGCCCCGGTGTCCCCACCAGGCACCTGTTGTGGGGAGAGCCATTGAGAACCCTCCAGACCAGCCCTCCCACCAGCCAAATACCCCAAATGACCCCCATGGGTTCCACATGGAACAGAAGTAGCCAGCTCAGCCCTATCTCGTTCTCCACATCCTGCTCATGGCAGATAATCAAGTGGATGCGCTAGGCCACGTTGGGGTAGTTTGTTGTGCAACAGAGACAGAGAACATGGCTTTGCCCAGCACCAAAAGCCACCCTGGCCCCTGCTAGACCCACACACCCACTGAGCTCCTGAGCAGAAACAAAAGGTTCTGTTACAAGAACATAAGGGCCCAGGTGCCTCAGGTAGGTCATGTGTCCCACTTGTGGCTGGATTCCAGCACGGGGAGCAGTGCCTGGCTGGTAGGAGCCCGGTGAGCATCTGTCCAATGAGTTTCTGCAGCCAGGTCTTTCCTTCGTTGGTGGCACGTGATGGGGTCCCCATCACGCTTGTCCCATCCCTTTAGACTCACAGGGCTGACGGTGCCCATGGCAACCCTTGCCAGGGATGGAGAGCTGGGGGCCCGGGGCAGGACTCTGACTGCTGGGTGAGAGCCACAGGCTCATGCGGCCCCTGTTCCTTCCGCCTTCCCGCCAGTGTGTGACTTCCTCCTGCCCAGTGTGCCGCCCGACCTGCAGCCCTGGTACACTGACCAGCGCTTCACCTTGACCCTGCTCTCCATGCTGGTCATCCTGCCCCTGTCCGCCCCGAGGGAGATCGGGTTCCAGAAAGTCACGAGGTATGGGGTGCAGGCTTCTTGGCAGGGCAGCTGCTTTGACTGGGTCCCCACTGTGGTTGGTATTTGGGGGGGCCTGTCCGCCTCTGTTAGGGGAGCTGTTAGCGTTGGCCTTCCCATTTGGAGAAGGGGGAACATATGTGTGTGATAGGAAACAGAGAGAAGCAAAAGAGAAAACTACCATCATGGCATAACCTGCTGCTGCTATTTTATTTAACTGTTACAGACTTCATAGGCCCACGCATGTGCACACACAGGCACAGAGACAGACATACACATGTGGACTGTGGCTTTACATATATTTTTGAAGAAAAAAAAAAGTCTGGAAAAGTATTCATGCAAATTTGCAACCTGTGTTTCCCCGTTGTGTTCAAAGCAACAATGGATGTCTTACCTTGGAAACAGACAAACAGGGGGTAGGGGACTAGAGCCCCTAGGTGCCCCTAGCCCTCCAGTCTCTCGTCGCGCCCAACTGCGTCAGGGGTCCTCCTCCCCATAGCCAGTGTCCTGACTTAGCTGCCAAGTCCGAGGCTGAGTGGCTGTTGGAGAGAGGGTGCTGGTGGTCATCACAGCCTCGCCGGTGCGGCCCGTTAGGAACTGGCCCAATCTGACCCTGGGCCTGAGCACGGTCCTGCCTGAAAGAGCTCCCACCATCCCCGCTTACAGATGAGGGACCCAAGATGCAGAGCCGTGGGACCGCCTGGCACCCTGCCCGTGTGGGCAGAGCCGGCATTCAGACCCCACTCCATGTTTGTGGTCACGCGTCATCTGTGTGTTAGCTTCCTAGGCACCCTGGCCGCCTGCTACCTGGCCCTGGTCATCGTGGCGCAGTACTACCTGGGGCCCCAGGGCCTCGTTCGTGAGCCCCGCCCTACGAGGTGAGTCTGAGGGGATGGCCTTCCATGGCTCCTTCCTGGGGTGCTGCAGGGGATCCTGCAGGAAGGACACTTCTCCCCCACTGTTTGCACAGAGCCCCGCTCCTCTCGGCGAAAGGCCTGGTGTCTCTGATGCCTGAGGTCCCCGCGAAGGCCCCTGACCCCTCCAGCATGGACACTGCTGTGGGTAGTAGGAACCAAGGACAGGCCAAGGAACACGGCTCTAAGCCCGCTCCACCCTGGGTCCTGGGCTTTCGCAGCAGTGTCCCCACAGCCTGGAGCCAGTGGACCGGCCGGCGAGATGCCGATGCCTGAGCAGAGGGAGCAGGAGTGACAGAGGCCAGTGTGACCCTGCCGGCCTGAGCAAGGCCTGGAGCGGGGCGGGTGTCCTGTGGGGACGTGGAGCCTCACTGAGGGAGGGTTTGCTGGACAGCTGCTTTAGGGTGTGAGCACAGCAGGGGCTTGAAATTGGATCCTTGGGTGACAGGCCAGCTCCGTAGGCATGTGATCTATGAAGTTACCCAGGGCTGCGCTCAGAAGGGCCTTGCACTCGTTTAACGCCCTGCTGCCACCATCCCAACGTTCTTAATTGTTGTTGAGCAAGGGTCCGCCATGTTCATTTTGCACTGGGCCCCGCAAATTATGTGGCCCCTCCTGGCCGACAGATTGGAAGTGGAGCATGAGAGAGCGGAGTCCAGGGCGGCTCTGAGCTCTGGCCTGAGCCCCGGGAAGATGGCGGTGCTGTTTCCTAGGCTGGAGGAGGTGAGAGGAGCAGGTGGCTGGGGAGAGGCAAGGGGGTGAGTTTGGAGTCGGCTTTTGAATCCTAAATGAAGGTACAGGTAGCTTGTCAGACCTGCATCTGGACTCAGGGAGAGAGAAGCTGGGCTGGAGGGAGGCATGTGGCTGGTGTCAGCCCAGAGATGGCGTTGAAGGCCCTGGGCAGGGCGATATACGCAGAACCCAGGTGCTCTGTCCGGCACTGGGAGGTCAGGAGGAGGAGGAGCTGTGGAGGGGTGGGGAGTCGGATTGTTAGCTTTCTGGAGCTGCTGTGACAAATGACCACAAACCTGGTGGCTTAACAAAACAGCGTATCCTCTCTCAGTTCTGGAAGCCAGGAGTCCAAAATCAAGGTGGGGCAGGCCAGGCTTCCTCTGGAGGCTTGAGGGTGGGCCCTGCCCGCCTCATCCAGCTCCTGGGGCTGCCAGTGGTCCTTGGCTGAAAGGTGGGTGCGACGCTCCAATCTCTGTCTCCGTTGTCACACGGCCTCTCCCTGGGTGTCTCTTTCCCTTCCTATAAGGACACCCGTCATTGCACCAGCTCCCAGCCTACTCCTCTGTGACCCCATCTTAATTTAACTGATTACATCTACGGAGACCTATTTCCAAATGAGGCATCGCTCTGAGGTTCCCAGGGGATGTAAATTTGGGGCGACATTATTCAACCAGGATACAGGATAAATGGTAGTTGGGTCGCAGATGTCGGTGAACAAAACTTCAGGGAGTCGGTGTGATCATTGCCAAATGTTGCTCCTGGTTACGCTGGACTGAGCCCTGGGCATTGATTTGGAGGCTGCTGCTTGGTCAGGGCAGAAGAGGCAGTGAAGGCCCAGGTAGATTGGGTTCAGGAGAGAAGGAAGGAAACAGGAAAGAGTTCTTCTGAGGAGGGGAGGAGAGGAATGGGCAGGTGTTACGAGGGACAGAGGCCCCAGCCCCTATTTATGCTGATGGACATCTCTTAGAGAAGGAAGAACCAATGAGGAGAGGGCCAGGTTCACTGCTAATCTGCAGCCTCGAGTCAGGGGGAAGGGAGGTCTTGTGCTCTGGGACTCCAGCTAGAGCTCAGACTACCTCTTTCCCGGGGGTCTGCACATGTGGCCCAGGGGATGCAGGCAGGCAGATGGGGCCGTGCCTACATGGGCACTCTGGTGGTGAACAGGAAGCCTGGCACCAGGGACAGGGCTGTTGAGGAAAGTGTGGGAAGCCTGGTCTGATGGGAGGGTGCCGTGAGCGGCCTTCAGAGTTAGGTCAGCTGTGTGCAGCACAGAGCAGGAGTCACACTGCGCATGTGTCCTGTGGCTGCTATAACAACCTGGGGCTGACACAGCACAGATTTACTACCTCTCATCTCTGGAGGCCAGAAGTCCAGAATGGGCCTTGCGGGGCTAAAATCAAGGTGTTGACAGGGCTGTGTTCCTCTTGGAGGCTCTGGGCGAGAATGTTTCCTAGCCTTTCCCAGCTTCTAGGAGACACTCACTCTCCGTGGCTCATGGCCCTGCCTCCGTCTTTAAAGCCAGCAGCATTCCTTCTCTGACCCTATCTCCGTAGTCACAGCCCCCTCCACCTACCCCCAGGAAAGGTCCTCATCTCAGGGATTCGTGCGACACATTGGGCCTAGATAACCAGGATCACCTCCCACCTGAGTCCTTACCCTTAGCACACTTGTCAGTTCACTTATTCCCAGGTTGCTGGGATTCGGATGTGGGCCTCTTTGGGGGCCATTATTCTGGCACAACCAGGAAACCCTGATTCTGTAGCAGGTGTTATTTATGCCCCACTTCACTATGTGTCCCTAAAAGTGCTGGATGCTGGCACCTAGAGCTGCTTGCCAAAGGAAGCTTTGGGGCCACTGTCCTGAAAATTCTGCCCATACATACCTCTGTCCTTTTTGGAGCTTGGGCGTCTCTGCACCATTGGAGTCTGTTAGATGGAGGTCAAACCATCCCTGCTCTGTTGGGGTCTGTTTGATGGAGGTCAAACCATCCCTGCTCTGTTGGGGTCTGTTTGATGGAGGTCAAACCATCCCTGCTCTGTTGGGGTCTGTTTGATGAAGGCTGCCTGAGCTCCCCAGCCCTAACCTCACGGGGACAGGCAGCCTCAGAGGGAGGCTGGGAGTTCCTGCTCATTGTGCCTTTCCCAAGTTCTGCCGGCCCAGAGAACGTCAAGTTCCCAAAATGTCAGCTCAATTATAATTCGAAAATGCAACACAGAGCATGCCTCCCTTTCCATCTCCCAAACCTGGGAGTGGATGCAATAATTAAAAATACATTTCACAGTCATGCTCGGTGACACCTTTCTGGTCTTTAAAACTCATCTTCAAGTTGAACGTGGCTGTGAAGTTCGCTTTTTGTAACAAACACCTGTTCTTGTCCGTTTGCAGTCCTTCCTCCTGGACCTCTGTGTTCAGTGTCTTCCCCACCATCTGCTTTGGATTTCAGGTAAGCTCAGCTCTGCGTTGGCGAGCGTGGCGTTGGTGGGCTGTGGTGACTCCCTGCTCCCGGGGGAGAGTGTGGCCTCCCTGGCAGGAGAGAGGGGGTGAAGGCTTGTTCCAGGATGTGCTGGGCTGTCTTCTGCACGTGTTTTGGAATCTGGGTTCAGTGAGGTGTGACTTGCTGTTGAACTGGGGAACCCAGCTCCCACTGGCAGCCAGCAGCAGCAGCAGAGGGGGAATTCAGCACCTGTCCCTCCATCTGTAAAACCCTCGTAGGATAGTCGCCATGCCAGGACACCCTGAGTTGTCCATGTCCTCAGCAGATCTCTGTCCCAGAGGCCTCGGAGAGGAAGCATCCTGCCTCTGGAGGCGTGGAGGCCGGGGGCTGGAAGGTGGGCAGGGAGCTGCGGGTGGGGGTACGGGGCAGAGTGTCTGGCAGAGCCATGGACTGAGGGTGGGCTCTGTGTGCAGTCCGGCTGAGGGGCTGCTGACGGCCCTGGGCAGGGCAGAGTCAGAGACGCCCTCTCAGGCACCTCCCACCTGATGTCTGAAAGGCATCTTAAAGAATGTGTGTGGGGGGGGCGCCTGGTGAAGGGGAGGGCGGTCCAGCTAGAGGGGATAGCACAGGTGAGTGGGGAAGGAAGGAAGGGAAGGCAGAGGGAGGGGGGAACATGCCTGGTGCAGCTTCAGGGCTGTGAAGGGCTCTGCTAGGTGGGGTCCCTGGGGTGCTGGAGGGTACGGTGGAGAGCATGGGCTCTGCTCCCTGCCTCCTGGGTTTTCCAGGCTCCTAGCAGGTGGCAGCTGACTCCATTGTTCATTTCAGGAAAAATTTGCCTCTCTCCTGAAAACCTACCCAGCACACCAACAGCAGAACCACCCCAAAGCAAAGTCGAGTTGGCAGGGGAGGTGGTTCAGGAGTGACACTATCTCAGCTTCCTACCCTGAGTTTTTCTTCCCTTAGCCAACTGGCTCCTGTTTTTGTTCTTCATCTTGCATTTTCTTTGGGAAACATTTTTGAAAAAAATCTTGAAACATTTCCATTTCTCTTGCTTATAAATGAGTTGATGGTATCACTTCTGGGGCTTAGCAAGCCATTTATAAGAAATTCTCACATTTTTTCTTGCACACCCAATATTTTGAAAGATCTAGAGCAGCGATTTTGCTGGCAGCTGTTCGTCTGGATATGGTTTAACGCCCCTCTCTCCAGTGTCTGAGCGCCATATGGTGTGGCAGGCTCCACTGGGAGCTGCTTTTCAGATGTTTCCCGGGGGTGCCCCCCTCACCTTTGCCTCAGCTCCCTCATTCCATTCTCCTAGCAACCGAGGCCTGGCTGAGGTTTCCAGGGACACGGATGCAGGATGGAGATTTAGGAAAAGATGTGATTTTTTTCCTAGGGTAGGGGTGGGGGTGAGGCCAGAGGCAGGGATATCGGGGTCTGGCTGGGAGAGTCTGTGTGGATGAGGGCAGGAAATAGGGAGAGAGGGGGCAAGGCTGGAGGACCATGCGAGGAGGGGAGGTCTCCTTGTCCTCAGGAGCTCTGACCTGGTTCCAACACCACCCCCACACTTAGCAGCCCCACCACCAGCTGCACGGAAGCTGGTAAGAGGGGCCTGAGGAGCAGAGCGGGTGCGGGCTCTTGCCATCCTGGCCGCACCTGGGACTTCTCTGTTTTGTTTTGTTTTTTTTTAAACAACAGCTTTATTGGGATAGAACTCACATAGCATGCATTTCACCCACCTCAAGTGTGAGATCCAGGGGTGTGGTATGTTCAGACCATTTTGTTTCCCCCAGAACCCCGAACCTGTTACCAGTCACCCCGCCCTCCTCATCCCTCCCTCAGCCCCTGCAACCAGCAGTCTCCTGGCTGTGTCTGCCTGCCTGCTGTGGACGGTTCGCATAAATGAATCCATGATGCAGGTCCTTTGTGACAGCTCTCTCAGCCTCGTGTCCTTGAGGCTCATCCACCTGGTGGGTGTGTCAGTGCTCTGTTCCTTTTTATGGGTCATATTCCACCATTTGCTTATCCATTCCTCAGCCATGCACACCGGGCAGTTTCTACTTAGCCAGCGTGGGTGCCTCTGCCCTGCATCCCGTCTCAGCCAGTAGCGAGCCTACGCATAGCCAGCCCCTCCCACAGGTTGTTTCAGGAGGGCAACCCCCCCTGTTCCCCTTCCCCGCCCCCATCCTGGGGGACCTGTTGCACTTTCCCTATGAAACCAAGAGAAACGTGGCCCAGGAATCTTAGGACAAACAGAGAAAGAAGGTCAGGGCTCATCCAGACACCTCCAAGCATTTTCCCCGTTTCTGAGTTTGGGAGACAGGAGGGGGCAGCATTGATCCATGGAGTCCCCTGCCCCGCGGTTGAGGGTCCCCATGGATTGAGGGCTCCTATGCGGTCAGAGAAGTCCTGGGAAAGAAAGCTAAAGATGCATTGGTGCCCCGAGGTAGACTGTTCTAGAAGGTACATGTGAGCTCACTGGGGACCATGTCGGGCTAGTTTATGTGGCACCCAGGCTCGCACTGAGTCAGACTGATGAGACTTGAGTCCCGGAGAGCTTGGGCTGGGCAGGGGCAGCCTCCCTGTTGCTGGGTGGGTTACTTGACGGGATGGGTAAGTGAGTAACCCCTGGAGCATTCCTCAGCGGTGGGCCAGGCTCCCTGCTTGGCTTAAGCAAGACAGATGTGGTCCTTGATGTCAGGGAGCTGATGGCAGATGCTGAACAAGCAAACCCAAACTTGCTCACGTGAGGGTGGGGGGTGTGGGAACACATGAGAGAGGAACTCAGCCAGGGGCGGGTCGTGTGGGAACACATGAGAGAGGAACTTGGGGGCTTTCCTAAGGCTTGAGAAGGAGCTGAATCCCAGGGAGAGGAAACGGCTGGAGCAAAGGCCCTGTGGCCGCGCAGGACAGGTGGGCCTTGCTCAGTGAGGGAGGGGAGTGGGGCCCGAGCCTGGAGAGCGGGCAGGAGGCGACCAGCACGCTTAGGCTTGGTTTTGATCAGAAGGGAGTGAACATGTGACGTGACAGTGGGAACCCTGACCCAGGAGGCTGGGAAGGTCCCAAACCCACAGGGCACATCCAGACACAGCGGCACCTCCCAGCCTTGCCTGCGCGCCAGGGCCTCCTGGCTGCCTGTAAGACACCACCGCCCAGCACTGCCCCAGGGAAACAGCGTGTTCCCACACGACCCTCCCCCGGCCAAGTCCCTTGCATGGGCGAGGTGTACTTTATATTACATTTATGACGATATGGTCACAATACGAAATATGCAGATCATATGTGCTCCCATGCAGCCACCACCCAGTCAGGACAGAGAACATTGTCAGCTCCTACGGAAGGCTCCCTCGTGACATCTTCCACTGAGTGACACCCACCCCACCCACACCACTGTCCTGCCTTGGGTCACCTAAGTGGTGGTTCTCAATGGGGTGACTGTGCCCCCCCCCCCCCCCCCCCCGCCGTGGACATTTGGCACTGTCTGGAGACATTTTTGGTTGAAACACAGGGGGCAGGTGCTCCTGGCATCTCGTGGGTGGAGGCCCAGGGATGCTGCTCAATATCCTCCGATGCCCAGATGGCCCCCGTTTGGGCTTGTTTGGCTTGTGTTTCTAACTTCATGTACTTGAGACTTGAGGCCTGAATGTTCGTTCGAGTCTGGCTTCCTTTGCAAAAACATTAACGCTGTGAGGTTCTTCCTTGTTGAGGTGTATACCGTGTTCATCCCTTTTCGTTGCTGTGTACTATTCCACCAAGTGAACATCTAGTGGTTTACTTAAGCCTTTTCCTGTGGACATCCGGCGGTTTCCTGTATTTTGGGACACTGCCACTTTTGAGCGTGTTCGGGGTGAGTCTAATGCCCAGCTCCCCGCTGCGCCCGCCTGTCTTCCAGTGTCACGAAGCTGCTGTCTCCATCTACTGCAGCATGCGCAACCGGAGCCTGTCCCACTGGGCCCTGGTCTCCGTGCTGTCCTTGCTGGCCTGCTGCCTTGTCTACTCGCTGACAGGTAAGGCCCTGCCTGGGGCACCCGGGTAGAGCTTGGCAGGAGAAATGGGAATAACGACGAGTATTTACAGAGAGCTTACAGTGTGCAAAGCTCAGTGCTACGCAGTTTGGGCGCCTTCTCTCATTTAGTCCTTAACACCCCCTAGGAAAGGCCCTATTTTATAGATGAATAAACTGAGGCTCAGAAGGTCCAGGGCCTGCAGGGTCATGGGTTGGCCAAGGTCTCCAAACTCCATGTGGCGAAGCTGTGACCCAACCCTGGCCCGCCGTCTCCATGGCCCCTCCCTGCTCCCTGCCGGCCGCTGCCTGACAGCACAGTGATGACAATGGTCATCGTCGCATTAGCAGTTTGCAAAGTGCTCTCGTGGATTCGAGTGCTCACAAACCTGTGCTGTGCGCAGAGGGTCTTCAAAGGTGACGGCAGTGTGGCTCAGAGAGGGGCTGGGGTTTGCCCAGGTCACTGCATGCCCATGGCACAGCCCAGGTCCAGGCTCAGGCTGGCTTCGGGGCACCTTCCTCCAGCCCCAAGGCTGGCCTGTTGGGGCCTCTGGCTTGGGAAGCTCTGGGGCTGCAGAGAATGTGCCAGGTGCCTTGGACACCATGGTTTCAAAAAACTCGCTGGGCGACCTCTTCCCAAGCAGGGGGGTCCCTGTCAGGCTGTGGCCCCTGCATAGGAGGGCCATGACCTGGTCACTGAGAGTCCCATCCAGATGCCTCAGGTCGAGGGCCAGTAGGATCATGAACCTAAAGTGGGCCATAGCTCTTGGCCAGAGATGGGTGTCTCCGGGCAGGGCAGGTGACTAGGCTGTGAGAGGCAGCATTGGGTTGCAGGCAAGGGGCCTGCTGCGCTGTACCCAGTTTTGTGCTAACTGCCTGTGTGATTCTGGCAATTATTGACACCTTGGATCTTGGTCTTTCCCATCAGGAGAATGGGTGCACTGCCAAGGGCTTTCTGTGGGTGCTGTCGGAGTGGGATGACGGGCATGAAAGGCACTAATACCGTTTGCAGAGTGCTGTGTGCCCCTGCAGTGCCCACTCCCTGAACAGGTCCCTGGTGGGCTGTTTGGAAGAAGGGTTTCGACAGTTTTGCCCAGTGGGAGTTTTGAGTCAGAGGAACAGAGTCTCCCATGGGCTGAGGACAGGAACACCTTGGGAAATGGCAGAGCAGAGAACTCTTCCAGAACCTTCTGTCGGCTCCTATGAAAAGCCTTACAGGTGGTAGAAGCCTGTGGCTGTGTCAGAGTTGGGGGGGGGGGGCAGCATTTTCTAATCAGCTCCCTGCCCCGCCTCCCTCCCTTCCAGGCGTTTACGGCTTCCTGACCTTCGGGACTGAAGTCTCTGCCGACATCCTGATGTCCTACCCACGTGACGACGAGCTCATCATCGTGGCCCGAGTCCTCTTCGCCGTCTCCATTGTGACCGTCTACCCCATTGTGCTCTTCCTGGGGAGGTGAGCTGGCTCGGGGTGGGGTGTGTTCAGCGCAGGGCACAGATACTGATCATGGGTTAGCCATGCCAGGCACCGCTAGCCGGTGTGTTGTGGGTTGGCCGTCATCTGTGCTTCATAGAGGAGTAAGCCGTCAGGTGATTAGGTCACTGGCCCAGCATCCACAGGGAGCGGCGTCAGCACTGGAGCCTGGTCTCCAGCCGGCCCTTGACCACCCACTGCATGGCCGCTCGCTGCCGGCTGCCGGACACAGACTGGCACAGTGCCTGTGGAATAACAGCCCCTGGTGTGGGCCCGGAGCCCTGCCAGGTGGGCACCCGAAGGCAGGCAGGTGAGAGGGCTGGAGCCCCGAGCTGTGTGTGCCTGTGCTGGCGTGGCCTCCAGGTCGGTGCTGCAGGATTTCTGGAGGAGGAGCTATTGCCAGGAGTGTGGGCCCGGGGCCCTGGCCAACCCCTCGGGGCTGCTGACCGGCCTGTGGGTCACCGTGACACTCGCCATGGCCCTGTTCCTGCCGGACCTCAGCGAGATCATCGGCATCATCGGTGGCATCAGTTCCTTCTTCATCTTCATCTTCCCAGGTGAGGTGCCGCTTCCCAGGCCTCCTGCCTGCTTGTTGTTACCCTCCCCCCCCCCCCCCCCGCTCCTCTCAGCTGGGAGTCCCTGTGTTGGGGGTCAGGGGTCTGGAGGCAGGAGCCCTGTGTAGACAGAATGGTTCCCAGCCCTGTATCCTGGCCAGGCATGGGTTGGCGGCTTTCTAGACCTTCCCTCATTCAACAGCTCTGTGCCCTTGACACACCTGACCTCCTGGCGGGGCCGCCATCACTCCCACTGCAGATGGGGACCGAGGCCTGGGCCTCCTGGTGGCATGGCGAGCGTGTCGCAGGCCCACGCCCCCCTCCCACGGCTGCCACTCGCTGCAGGACTTTATTTCTTAAAAATGTTTTCAATTGCATGACATTCGTAAGGTTCAAAGGCACCCATGCAGTCCTTGTCCCACCTTATGCCCCAACCTGGAAGGCACGGTTCCTGACAATTTCTTAGGAAACCTTCCCAATGTTGGTGAAATGTCCTGCGTGAGGCCTGGAAACCGTGGAGGCCAAGGCCTCCGGCCACACTTGCATCACCCTTAACGCCCGTCTGCCTGCACGGAGGAGCCTGGAGGTGCTGCGGTCTCAGGGCAGAAACCCAGCCCGCGCTGCCCCGGCTCTGGGAAGCGCTTTCAGATGGCAGTGCTGCGGTCAGCGCGCTCCTTGGCCTCTTGGTCCAGCTGCCGCCGCAGTCATGCTCATTTGGGGTCTGAAAGATGCATGCGTTGGCCTCGGTGCCCATGACCTGGGTGGTGCCATTAGCTCCAGCTGTTTCTCCAGCTGGGAGGGACTGGCGGGGACAGGTTTGGGATGGGGACATGCCATGGAGCTTTGGGCAGAGCTGTCTGGCTTCAAATCCCAGCAGAATTATTGAACAAAAAAGAAAAGAAAAAGGAGAGAAAGGAAGGAAAGGCATCCAGTTGTTGAACTCATCCCAGGTGTTAGTCTGCGTGTGGCCCTGAGCATCTCACAGAGACACTGGAACGCAGCTGTGCGTCAGTGTCATCCGAGACGGAGGCTCTGGGCTCCAGGGTTCGGGGAGCTGTTGAGCTGGGACGCACAGCAGGCCTCAGCCACTGCACTGTGCCCCTCGCCCCGAGCAGGGTGAGCCGAGGGCCTTGAGTAACGGTTTAACTGGCCTCTCGGGTCCCTGCTGGGTGCTGGCTGAGCGCTGAGAGCTCAGGGCTGCCTTAGGTTCCCTAATGAAGAGCCGGGGACGCCGTCTCCTTTGCAGGTCTGTGCCTCATCTGTGCCATCAGCACCGAACCCATAGGACCACGAGTCAGGTAAGTGTCTCCCAGAGAGGCTGCAACGTGGGCATTGGAAGGGGCCTGAGTGAGGAGCATGTGAGTGCTGCAGCAGCCAGGCAGACCCATCGTCTTGCAGATGAGAAAACTGTTAGCCATGGGGTAGGTCCGAGTGCACACAGGGAGAGGGAGTCTGAGCCAGGACTCGAACCCAGGCCAGCAGCACGTGGCCTGTTATCTTTCCTTTCGGTCTGAGGGCTGTGGTGTGTGGTTGGAGCTTTATGTGGACTCGGAGTCTTCCTGACAAAGACCCCAGGTCACAGTCACAGGTTCCAGGTTGGTGTGAATGTGGGGACCACCATTCAACCCGGGGCCGACGCTCAGAAGTCATAGCAGCCATGGCCGTGGGCCCCACCTGCAGGCCGGCTCTGCCTCCCACTCCCCAAGCCTGGCTCCCAGAGCCTAGGCCCGGCCTGTCTCCTGCCAGGAGGAGGGTTTTCCTGGACGTGCCTGCACCTGCCTGGGCTTAGGCCTGGCCCCATGGTCCTTCCTGCAGCGCCCCGGGAAGTCCTGCTGCTTTAGTTCAGTGCCTTGGTCCCAGCTCACAGTAGCTTAGGGCTGGGCGTTCACCATGTTTTTAATTCTGGAGCTGCGTTAGGGACTTCGGACCCATCAGAGCTGCTCTGAGAGCGCCGTGCCCCCCACGATCACCTTGCTCTCCCGCTATGACGGGTGGATGTCTATGGCACCCAATTGCCGTCCTGAGATGCTGCCTGACTAGAGATGGTCTTTCCATGACAACGGGTCCTCGAGGCCTTTGTTAATGGGGCCGGAAACCTCTCCAGCGGCCCTGCCTTGTGTGATCTTATCATCATCATTCTCGTCTCACTGTTGCGCCGTCTCTCTCGGTTACATTATGAAGCTCAAGATGTGGCCTTGGTGACAGCCAGTTCTCGCCACCTCGGCCTCCTACACGCTCATCCCCTCACCACTGTTCCAATCCTGTGTGACATAGGGTTTTCTTCGTCTCCTTTATTTTGGGGGGCTTCGCCCCTCACACCCCAAGAGGAGCAGGGATGGACAGGGAATTTGAGACTAGGGCCTCCCTCCCATTTCTCCGGCTTTGATAAACAATTGAACAGGATCGAGGTTATGAGATGACAGGCGGAGGTTTTTTCATTGCCTGAGCTTCTTCCTTTCCTGTTGTTTCAGAAACCCATCCCTACAGGTAGGGGAGGGATACCCTGACTTTTCCCCCAAATCGATGACTCTACAGGGCTTCAAATGATGTTTCTCTGTATGCGTGGCTTGTCTGTACCAAACGCCCGAGACGTGCGTGCTGACGTGGCTTTGTTGACTTGGCAGGTGCTGCTTGGAGGTCTGGGGAGCAGTGTCAGTGCTCATCGGCACCTTCATCTTTGGGCAGAGCACGGTGGCAGCCCTCCTGGAGCTCCTCTGAGGGCGGCCACCCTGGCAGGCGGGGGGCTTCCCTGGGCCACCCTGGGCCCCGCATGAGTCTGATGTAACCCCATCATAAAGATGCTGGAGAAACTGGTACCTCTGCCTTCTCAGGTGCTCTGGGGCTTCTGCTTGTCCGAGGGTCTCTGGTGCAATGGTGAGGGGCTGCTGCAGTCTCTGAGGGCTGCCCTAACAAGTGACCACAGGCTGATGGCTTGGAACAGCAGGCATTTATTCCCTCATAGTCAGAGGTCAAGGTGTGGGCAGGGCCAAGCTCCCTCTGAAGGCTCCAGGGGAGGATCCTTCCTGCCTCTTTCAGCTCCGGGGGCTGCCAGCAATCCTTGGCTTGTAGACGCATCTCTCTATCTCTGCTTTCCTCTCTGCATGGCCTTCTTCCCTCTGTGTCTGTGTCCAAATTTTCCTCCTCTTATACGGATGCTGTCATGGGATTAGGGTCACCCTAACTCATCTTAAGTTACTTAATATGGTCTGCAAAGATCCTGTTTCCAAATACGGTCACATTCACAGGTCCCAGGGAAAGGACTTAGTATTTCTGGGGCACACAATTCCATTCAGGGCGCTGGGGCCCAGACAGCCCTGCTTTGGGCACCAGGATCAAAGACATGGGGTGAGGGTAGCACACAGCCCGCAAAGGGATTTCCAGTGGCATCCACTGGGCGTGGAGGGACTCAGGCTGGTCCTCGGCCTGGGCACAGGGAATGTGGGAGATGCCCAAGGTGATGAATGCGCAGAACTGGCCACACAGCCCTGCACTGGCCACGCTCCAGTGGGATGCCCTGAGGAGAGCCCCGTTTCCTCCACTGGCTGGACCTGCAGGGCCTACAAGCCAAGCGGAGTTTGCTCCATAGTTCCCTTGCGACCCCAGACCAGCTCTGCAGTGAGGAGTCACACCTGTGGCTGAAGATGGGGTCCCAGGGCCTGCCCTGGGGCCAGGGAGGGGAGAGGAGATGGGATGGGGAGGCCCAGTGGCTCCCCCAGGTGCTGACCCTGCACAGGCCAGCATGTTGCTGGGTTCAGGCCACTCCTCCCCCTCGGACGTCTGACAGAAGCCAGCACTGCGGCCTGACTGCCCAGGACACCCGCAGGGTAGGTTCTCCGTGTCCTGCAAATGTGTCTGTGACCATGTGAGGGTGGTGACAACCATTTTTTTTTGGTGTTTTCCCAGCTTGTCCACCTGCATTCATTTTTTAAAGATGTAATTCACATACCAAAATATTCACCCTTTTGAAGTGTAGAATTCAGTGGGTGTTAACTGATGCACAGAGTCGTGTAGCCATCACTGATGTCTAATTCCAATCCATCACCCCTAAGAAACCCTGCACCGTCAGCAGCCACCCACCCCCACCAACCCCAGTCCCCAGCAACCACAAATCTGCTGTCTCCACGAATTTGTCTGGCTTCCTCATGCAATGGACTCGTGCACTAGGTAGCCTTTGTGTTTGGCTTCTTTGACTTAGCATAACGTTTTCAAACCTGTCCATTTCACAGGTGAGGCAACTGAGGCTTGGAAAAGTCAAGGCTGCCTGTCCTGAAGGTACAGAATTAGAGTCGGGACCAGTTTGGGGTTAAATTCCCTCATCCATTTCCCTCCACTTCACTCCTCAAGGGGCCAAGGGGGTGGGAACTGCTGTGCCTGAGCCCATTGGCAGGGATGGACCCTCTGCCCTCCTCCACTCTGGCTGCTGGTGGAGACTCTGAGCCAGGGAGGAGGACACAGGACCCTGTGCCCATCCCACCTCATCCCACCACAGCCTGTGTTCACTGGCCATGGTGTCCTCCTGGACAAGGACATGTTGTTAGGGCAGAACTGCTTAAAGGCGCAGTTCTCCCAGTGCTGGCAGTGAGAATAGTCAAGTCGCTTATTGGTTGTACCCTGCGTGCTTCCTCAAAGTCTCAGTGCTGGCCACACGGTTGGGGCTGTGCTGGGGCCACTTACAGAGTCATAGAGAACAAAGCAGGATGCGGTAAGGGCTGTGCCAGTGTGTGACTTGGCTGTGGAGTTAGACATTTTAAACATTTGGTATCTCAAGATTTGGGAAGTTTACAAACCTAAGAATGAGTTTCTCTACCAGCAAAATGGAACAGGCTTATTGTATATGATGCAATGTGGGCTTACTGTGAGGATTAAAGGTGATTCTGTATCTACAGCAGCTAGTGGGGAAGCCAAACAATAGTTTTATTTCTATGTTGACATTGGCAAGTAAACACTGAGCTTCCTAGCAGCCAAGGGAAAAGGGGAAACACCAAGACACGAAGTTCACGTGAAAGCAGGAAGGAATTGGACTGACATTAAACGCTACAAAGAGATGAGGTGATGCTGTTTAAGGGGTGACAAACATCATCCCTGGGGACCATCGTTTCTCCTTCTGTGACAGGTATAGATGTGCTCCTCGGAGGACTGAGCCTCACATGAGCCATCATGATGCAAAAACACAATGCAGTCGAAGAAATGCATGCTGGGATGCCGCCCTCTGATGTGGGACCTAGGAAAGGAAGGTATGAGCTCTCCCGTGGACAGTCCTACTCCAATACGAAGTGGTGCCCTCAGGTTTCCAACAGCCGCCAGGTGAAGGAAGGGCTGAAGGGGCATCCTTGGGCTTCACCCGTGGGCTCTGAGCCTGAGACCTGAGCTGCCTGCCTGTCTGCCTGCCCCTTTCCAGGCCTGTCCCCCTCTTTCTTAGGCTGGGCATCCTTCTGCAGTCCTCGGTGAGCAGCCCCCCTTCCCTTCTTCCTTCCGGAACCTCGGTTGCGGTCCTCTTCATTCTCTGCCACCTGCCCAGGATGGCCATGAGGGGGAGCTGGGATAGGCCTGCAAAGCCCGTGGCACAGAGCCTGGCCTGTCACACGTTCCCGGTCAGTGGTCACACCGGTGCTTGAGTGGAGAGACCTCCATGTCTCCTAACGAATGTGAACGTGGCCGAGGGGTGTTTTGTAGTCTAGGTGACTAGTTCTCTTAGCGGCGTGGGCTGCAGGGGCTCCGAGGCTCCTGGGGAAGCACCTTCCCACTGGCCAGGTGCCCCAGCGAACTGCACAGGGACGCAGCCTGGGGTGCTGCTGGCCCCGAGCACCCGGATTGCCCACCTCCCACTCAGGATTGCCTCAGGCCTCCCGGGGAAGGTCAGGGGTTTGACCTGCACGTGGATGGGTGCGGAGCGGCCACTGAATGCAGGTGGTAAACTTCTCTGTTGAGGCAGGTGAGTCGATTGGGATTTTGTTAACTGAGATGAGATTCACGTAACGTAGAATTAACCACGTTAGTGTCCCATTCAGTGGCATTTCGTACATTCACAATGTTGTGTAACATCACCTGTATCTACTTCCAAGACATTTCCACCATCCCAAAGAAACATAGGCCCATTAGCAGTCACGTCCTGCTTCCTCTCCCCCAGCCCCTGCAACCAAGAGTCTGTTTCTGTTGGTTTAAGTCTTCTAGACATGTTGTATGAATGGGAGCATACATCTGTGGTCATGGTGCCTGGTTCCTGTCACTTAGAATGTTCTCAAGGCTCATCTGTGCTGCAGCGTGTCAGCTTCCTTCCTCTTCGTGGCTGAACGACAGTCCCTTGTGCGGGTCGAGCACGTCCCGTTTCTCCTTCTGCAGTTGGAGGCATGCGGGTTGTTTCCACCTTTTGGCTCTTGGGAACATTCGTGCACATTTGCTTTAATGCATCTTTGCAGTTCTCTTGGGTACCGTACAGACAGACATCCCCAGGAGCGGAAGTGCCGGGTCATATGGTAATTCTGACTTTAGCTGCTTGGGATTTTAATGTACTCATCTGGAGCTGTTTCTCCCCTCATATCTATGTTGTGTGGTGCAGGGGTGAGGATATATGGTTGAGGACAGATAGCTCTGGGTTTGGATATAAGTGATCCACTTGCTGTGTGACCTCCGTGAGTTACTTGCCCTCTCTGTCTCCATTTCCTCACCTGCTGATCATAGGATGGCGTAGGCAGCGCTGAGGGAGTCACTGCCTCCCAAGTGCCTCACTCTGTAGTGTAAATTAAGTGGGAGCTCTCATACCTTTTAGGGATGGAATTTGTTCTCTTCAGAGCCCGTTTCCACCCACTCGGAATCGAGGAGGCTCTAAGTTGCTTGTGGGCTGCACTCAGCAGAGACGCTACAATGTGGGGAGAGCTCGGGCGGGTGGGGCGATGTGTGGAAGTGGAACATGCCCAGCTGGCAGTGTTCCTCAGCCCCTGTGAATAGTACTTTTTAAATAGCCGAGCTGATTGGAACAGTCCCAGCTTCTGGGTGAGGTGTGCTGGGGCGGCTCCAAGGCCTGCTGATGCCGCCAGCAGGGCCCAGTGCAGTTCCTTAGCTTCAGAGTAGGGGTCTCCTCCCCACTTTACAGATGAGGAAGAGAGCCTCTGAGGGGCTGCTTACCAGGAAAGTTGGCTCAGAGATGCACCGCTGGGACCCGAATTTGCATTTCACTCTTCCTATAAGCCCAAGTGCATTTTGTATTACTGCTATTGCGTGAGCCGTTGGCATCAAACCTTAGGAGGAGGTGGCAGAGGAGTCAAGGTTCCAGGCAGCTAGAGGAGGCAGCGTGGGCAGGGCCCTCGCCCAGTGTGAGGGCGTTAATCACATTTCACAGGCTGGCTGCTTCAGGCGGAAAGACACACATCCGTGGTCCCGCCTCCCCAGGGCTCAACTCACCGCTACCAGGTTAAGGCCTGTCCTTCCTCCTCCTCTCCTGCCTCTGCTGTTCTTAGTGTCTGTCCCCCACTCTCCATTCTGCCTCCTCTGCGCCCTGAGGTTGTGTATGACATCTTCCCTGATAACCAGGACAGGGAAATAGAAGCAGGGATGTCACAAAGGTTGCAGACTAGGACTTAACTGTTATCTCATGTCCAGGGCCTTGGTCTCCTGTTTTGTTGGAAGAGCTGATGGACAGGTGTGCACGATTAACTGGGCCCTGAGGTCTGGCCTTTATGCCCAGCGCCTGGGAGGTGAGCTCTGGGGCCTTGGCATGTCCTTCCTGATACGAGCATCTTTGTTTCCCCGGGGCCTTGTGCCATCAGCCCGACCTTCGGAGGGGCTGGACCCAATGAACTCCCATCACCGAGGCTCAGTGAGCGTCCTTGTAAAACGTCACCCGTTAGTGAGGGAAAATCTCTTTCTACCCCCGCCACTGGGGAAGCCATAAGTGTGGGCTCTGTGCCTGGCATCTCCTGGACCTGTCCCGTGTGCCTGACGCCTTCCTTTGCTGCCGTAATCTGTGACTGCGGTCTCGTGGCTTCGATGAGTTCAGTCCTAATGAACAGCTGACACGGGGGGTGGGGGGTCTGGAGGACCCTGACTTGGTGCCAGGCACAGACTTTGTCAAAATAGGGTTTGTGCCTCTACTTTGCAGATAAGAAAACTGAGGCTCAGGGTGACTTGGCCCAGGTTTCATGGCTAAGGAGGGCTCCATGCCTCCCTCCTCCAGCTGTTCACTAGAAAACAGGAAGGAGAAACACAGCGCATGACGGTTCCCAACGGGAGTTTATTTTGTGCTTATCCCGGCGGCGGCTGTTTGCCTAGTATGGCCCTGGCTACGTGGGCCCTACTGCCGTGTGCAGGCTTGGCACAGGCCTAGGTTGGGCATTAGAGGGTATTGACTCCTACCAGGTAGAGGAATTTAGACCAGAAGTGGAAGAGACAGAGGGAGAGAGGTACGGCCTGTGAGGAGGGAGGCCAGAGAAGGCTGGTGCAGTGGGGGCTGTGAGGGGGAGGGGGTTCGCCTTCACTTCAAACAGTGGGAACATACATTCTTGTTTGGAAGTATATGGAAAAGACCGCTCATATACCAAAGTTTCTAGAAAAGAGGGGGCGACCTTTATAAGAAGAGAGGGAAGGTGCCAGGCTCGTCCGCAGGGCGTTGGGGCGCAGGTCAGTCTCGGCCCACCGTGCACCAGGCAGCTAGTGAGGGGCAGGAGAGACACATTACGCAGGGAAGGTTGCTGGGAACCTGTAGCCACTTCCCCGTGTCCCATGGGGGCTGCAGTGAAGGGCAGAAGAGCAGTGCCTGCAAGCACGTCCCTCCTTCCCCGGGGCCCCTCTGGGTGCCTGCCCTGGGGGGCCCACCTCCCTAGTGACGTCGGAGGCCCTGTCTTGTGGCCTCTCCCGTTGTTCCAGGGTTGTAGGGCCAACTTGTGTCTCTGCCCTCCTCACCTCTCGGACCCTCTGCACACCTGGCACTGATGCTGAGCACCTAACTCCTGGCAGCTAAGGGGACAGAACAAAGGGTCATTGGAAGACACTGCCCTTTCTTAACTCAGCCCTCTGTGCCTGGCGGAGGCTGCTACTCTGGTGGGCACCCCCAGTGCCATCCCAGGCCTCCCCCCACCTGCCCTCTACCTGGCACCGAGATCCTGGAGAGGGCCTCCGGCTGGCTCAGCGTGTCCACCTTGACGTGCCGGAACGCCTTGCACACGGGGCTCTGCAGGTGCCTGTAACCCAGGGGGAAATGGTGAGCCCTTGAGGCTTAAACACCTGATGTGGGCTTAGCCTTGGGGCTTAGCCGTCATGCGAAGATAAGAGGGTGAGGCCACAGGAAGGCTCTGTGGGGCCCTAGAGAGTGAGGGGCAGGTTTGGGGGTTGGGGGAGAGACAAGAGCCTGTTTCTTGCCTCAGTGAGCATCGTTAATGAGCTAGCTTCCCTGGGTTTTTATCCCTTGGGGCAGCAGTTTTCAAACAGGAGGGCCTTGGCCTCAGATCCCAGGGCCAGAGACCTGCATCAGGACCCAGCTGAGTGGGCTGAAGGGGTCACACCCCACACTGAGAAATGCTCCAGGGCACACAAAGCCAGCGTTCCGGGTGGTGGGTGCGGCTGGAACTGGGCTCCCATTACCTCCCCTCTACAATGTCTGGGACAGGGAAAGGGGCTGGGGACCTGCGTGCTCACCTCTTCCACTCCTCCTCTGTCTCCCAGAACTCGTAGACCACGAAGGTGAAGCCGTCCGACAGCCTCCCAGCGGCGATGCTGCAAGGGGAGGGGCAGGGATGGAGGCAGGGTTAGCCTGGCTGCCTCCTCTAGAGCTTGGGTCCCTCATCCCTGTCCCCCACCACTGCCCTCAAACGAGCCTGGACAAGACGCCCCCGAGCCAGGCTACGGGGTCGCCTAAGAGCCTGGAGACAAGAACCTGGCAGAAGCTGGGCACCCAGTCTGTCACCGCCCAAGACCATGAGCCACAGAGCTGCTTCCTGATGGAACAACCCAGAGCCTGCGGGCCAGCCCGGACCACCACCGGAGCAAGGCCTGGCCCCGACAGTGGCCATGTTGTTGAATGAATTATAACAAAATATCATTTTAAAGGCTGAATGTACATTTTCTCCTGTCATGCTCCCCTTCATATCATAATCTCCTTCATTTAATCCCTAACCTTGTGAGGCTGGGGTAGGGCCCCGCTAGGTCGGGGGTCCTGCAGGCCCAGGTCATTCCCGCATTACCTCTGTGAGGGCAGCAGCCCACTCACATTGATTTAAAGAGGACTGGGGTGCTTCCAGAATGTGGCAGAGCGGGGGACACCGAGGGCTGACCACCACGATTACATCAGCACTAGCACCGCCCCTCTGGCCTCCCGCCTGCCCCCAGCTGCTGCTCTTTTCCCAGGCTCAGCAGAACAGAACCCCGCAGCCTAGGAGGAGAGCTGTCATGGTGGCAGCTGCTGTATAATTACAGGCAATCCCAGGTTCGCCACCAGGACAGACGCAGGGAGGGAAACAAGGCCGCTAATAGTATCATTAGTTCATTAGGCTCCAGCTAAAATTACAGGTGCCTGCAGACTTGTAATCTGATGAGAGCTTGGGGGGCCGGGATGCGAGCCGCCCACTGATCAGATGTAGCCATGGCCTTTCGCCAGATCCAGAAAGCGCCGCTTAGGGGCCTGCCCTTGTGACAGATGAAGGTCATTGGAGCAGCTTGGTGAGTCTGAGTCTGTAGCTGCAGCAGAAGAGGCACTGATGGGCTTTTGGGGTGGAGTGTCTCTGGATGGGCAGGAAAACACAGCAAGCTGGCATGGGGTACAGGAAGGACACAGAGTGTGAAGCCCTACTGCGTGCTGCCTGTGTGCAGAGGAGGGGCAGCTAGGCCCCTCTCCACTTCACCCCACCCAGCCCTGGGCCCTTTGATCCCCAGCGTGAGCACACTGCCCCTGTGGCTTTCGGTGCCATCTGCATGCCCACCTCCCCCCACCAGCAGGCCTGACCTCCCTGACTCCTCTAGGTCATCGCACGACACCAACCTCTATCGAGTTTCTGAAGTCAGACAAGCTCAGATTCCACCAAGTCTCCTCTCCACCCCCTCACTGTTCTCCACAGCAGCTCCCAGCTCTAACCATGTCTCACCAAGGCCATGCCCCTCCCTGGGTGACCGCAGGGTCTCTCCCTGGCCCCTGCTGCACACCAGAGACAGCCCATCTCCCTCCTGCTTGCACATCTCCAATACAATCCATTGCACTCCAGACGAGCAGCGCGGGAGCGGGTCCTGCCCGCCCCCCTGGCCCTCGCCCTGTCACCTTGTCCGGACGTACCTGCTTGTTCTCCAACACGGCACCTTGCTGCCCCTCGGGCAGCGGCATCCGCTGGTTCCGGCCCACACTGCCCTCCCTCAGACTCTGCTGTCCGAATGCTCGAGACGCAGGCCTCCATGCGCGCACAGCCTCCCCTCCCCAGACCCCTTCCTTCTCTGGAGGAACCCTGCTTGCTGGCCTCCACAGCACCCATCACCTTTCAGAACCATCCCTCTCCCTCTGTCCTCTCCCGCCCCCTGGATTGCACGTTCAGTAAGAGCAGCGCTTGATTCACGCTGCGCCCCAGCTGGCCCCCCAGGGAGAGGGTGAAGGCGCGTGCTCTCAGGGTGCAGAAGGCAAACTGGACAGGGAGGGTTGGCACAGAGGCCACAGCTACTTCCTGGGCACAGATGGATGGGCCTGGGACAGGAGAGGGCCCAGCGACTCGTGCCAACAGCCCTCTGGGACCACCCCCAGTGAGGGGGAGGGCTGTCGTCTTTTGTGGCCCAATCTGACATGGCCATGACTACCTGGTTCAGCTCTGCAGAGAAGCAATGCCGGGTCAGCAGCAGGGACCAGAGGGTGAGGCCTTGAGGGGCAGCCACATAGTAAGAGTAGCAGCTGACGTGACGCAGCTCTGACTGCTCACCAGGCACTGGCCTAAGCCCTTCCCATTCCTTATTCCATTTATATCTCCAACCACCCCAGGGAGTGAGTGGGTCCAGTCAGTGCTCCCACTCTACAGATGAGTAAGCTGAGGCCCAGGAGATGGTCACTCGCCACGTTTGCACAGTGGGGAAGAGCCTCAGCTAGGACTTGACCCGCTCTCCTAACCGCCCTGCTAGGCCCTCCCGGGGGTATGGGTTGTCCTCGGAGGTCCTGCCCTGCCCTCCACCCCGCCCACAGCTTACTCACTGGAAGCAGCTCCTGGCCCCAGCGGTGCCCCGCAGGTACTGTCGCAGGGAGTCCAGGAACTCCCCGAGCTGCTCAGGGCACACGGCCATCTCCTGCCGGACCAGCTGCAGATGCTGTGGGGGGCAGGGCGAGTGAGCTTCCTCGGGCTCCCCAACAGCCCCTCTCCCCGCAGGACCCTAGCCTCCCACACCTCCCTCCTGAGGACGGGACAATTGGGTCAAAATAAAACAAAACCCATGCACACACGCTTCCCATCCTTACACACGAATACTGGCTCAAAAAGAACAGGAATTCTAAAGAGCCCAATGCAGGAGGCAGTCCCGCAAGTGCTGAAAACAGGCAGTGCTGCCGGCCGGGCAGCCAGGGCTGAGACAGCAAATCAGTGACCAGCAACATTCATTTCCAATCAAGTCAGTGTTTTGATGTCACTGTCCTGCTGGTCACTTGGTTCCAGGCCAATCTCTTTTACCAAAGCCCTGGCATCTCGGAGAACACCCGTGGAAGGGGAGAGTGACCAAGTGCTGGTGCCACATCTCCCCACATGTGCTCCCTGGCGACAGGGTGGCAGGGCCACTGAGCCACCTGTATCCTGAGTCCTGGCAGGGATGGGCCGCAGGAGGGGGAGGGAGGCCTCAGGGGAGGGGGCCCTCACCATGTTAGTGCCGTCTTCATCTGAGAGGCGCTGCTGCAGGTCAAACCAGAGGGTCTGAAACAACAAAGCATAAAATGATGCTGGAGACAAAAGCCACCTCCATCAGGGAGGCCTCCAAGACCTCCAGTCATACCAGAGCACCCAGGGCCACCGCAGAGCTCCAGCCCCTCCACACCAAGGTCCCAGGGGCTCAAGTCCCCAGGCCAGTGGGAGCTCCCGGGGGCCAGGGCTCACTCCACCCTCCATGCAGTGCTGGCTCAGAGGGACCCAGGAAGCCAGGCTGGAGGCCAACCACAGGAAGTGGTGGAGATCCCTCTGGCCCTGGCATCTCGGGGCACAGGGAGGTGCAGAGACCAAGCAGATCTACTGCAAAAGCCACGAAGGAGACTTCATTTTTCGGTTGGGGGTGGGGTGGGGTGGGGAATGACCTTGGGGGAGAGAGCAATTGGGACTCAAGATTCCTGAATCCAAGATGCCAGACTTTTGCCATAATTGTTGGTGATAGCCCTGAGATACCCCATCAACTTACAAATTTCCCCCAATCTCAACCCCGGTGCCCCTTGAATCGAATGGTCTAAATGGGGTGTCTGTCGTCACTGGCCTCCTGCAGGCCCTGGGCTAAATGCTTTACAAATACACCTTATTTAACTTCCAGACACCTGCCCACTGGGAGCTCGGAGAGCAGGAACCGCACATGCTGTGTACAGCCAAATGCTAGCGCCCTGAGTAGGGCCAGGACACTCAGTGGTCACTACTGAGCAGAGAGTCCTGGGCTCCAGAGGCCACACAAGCTGGTTAGGTGCTGAGCCTGGAGTTGAACTTGGGGCTTCTCTCCTCCTGACACAGAATTCTGGTTCTCCTACCTTTGACGTGGGCATCCCACTAAATGCCACCTCTGTGCCTATCCCTAGCCACCTTCCCAGAGGGCGGCCTGTGTCTCTGTGCCATCATAGGCCAGGTCTCTCCTCTCTCAGAGCACGCGTGTGCCCCTCCCTGGTTTTTAAGGAAACAGACTGGCAGATGTGTTGGCCCGGACAGGTACCACCCTGAAATTCCTAATAATTGAACAAGGGCCCTGCGTGCTCATTTTGCATGAGACCCTGTAAAGCACCACGGGTCCTGGAGAGGGTGCTGACCGTCCAGGACATGCGGTGTAAACCTGCTTAGTGGGCAGCCAAGGTGTGTCCGCCGGGGGCTCATCTGTTTCTTGTTTTACAACCTTGTAAGTGGGCGCCTAGGGGGCTACTGCTGGCTGGCAGGGCCACAGGAGGAAGGAAGGGGGTTGGGAGAGGTTCCGTGGCATCCACGCCTGCCCCACCCTCCAGGTCCAGGCAGAACTGAGGGTGGGGGCGCTCAGTGGGCCCATAGAGGACTGCCCGGAGGCGGCCCTGGATTGGCCCCTGGCCTGGGCCAATCAGAGGCCGGCGAGCAGGCCCCGCCCCGTCTCCAGGACGCCCAGGTGCTCAGCGGTTAGCAGCCTGCCCCTGCCCGTTGTTAAGGCGACCAGGGCGCTAAAAATAAACCTCAAAGAGCCTCCCTCTCAGGCGCCTGAGGAGTTGTTATGACAACCGGGCCACAGGGTCCACGGAGCCGGCTCCCACCCTGCAGCCGGCTCTAAGAGGGGGGATCCCACCCAGGCCTCAGCCCTGAGGTGGGGTTGCTGCAACCTCCCTCCAACTCCCCGCCCCCTACCTAGGCCTCCCTCTGCCCCCCAAGGCTTCCTCCTGCCCCCACAGAGACTTCAGAACCAACCCCCAAACCCATCAAAGTACTTTTGTTTTTTGCCCTTTTACAAAAGATGTAAGAAATTCAGAAAAGTCAGAGAAATGTAAAATTGCTGCAACCCAGGGCTCTGAGATCATTGGTTTAGCAGAGAGATGGGTGTGGTGTGTACATCTCTATAGCAGAGTCTTTAGCACCAGAACCACTAATCATAATTGCTAGCATTGCTGGTGTTAAGAGCCAGCTTCGCTGCAGGCTCTGTGCTAAGTCATTAAAGACATTATCTTCAGGCCCGGGACAATGCTGTGGGGGGTGCTACTCTCTATTGTTAGAGGAGAAATCCAGGTCTGAGAGGGCGGTCACAGGCCCCCCGCCCCGCACAGCTCCTAAGCGGTGCAGCCAGGCTTCAGACAGGGCAGCCTGAGATCCGAATCCGCTGGTGAACCTGAGGCAACCTGTTTTCTTTATTCCGAGAAATGGTCAGTGCTCCCCGAATTGAAGGGCCAATCCCCAGCCCCTCAGGATGTGACGACACGTGGAGACAGGCCACCACAGAGGTCAAAGTGAGGTCACGGGGCGGGCCCTAATCCAGGATGACTGGTGTCCTCAGGAGAGGAGACTGGGACAGCAAGGAACACAGAGGGAACACCACGTGAGACGCCATGTGTCTTCTGGGGAGAAGGCAGCTGTCTGCATGCCAAGGAGAGGCCTCAGCCGAAAGCAGCCCTGTCCACCCCGGGTGTCAGGCTTCGCGCCTGGAGCTGTGAGAGAATCAGTGTTAAGCACAGCCGTGTATGGGACGTGCTGGTGGCAGCCCCGGGAAACAGGTGCAGCGCGTTGTGAGTACCTACTGAGTCATGAACTGGTCTCTGGGGACACGGCTCTGTAAGGCCGAGCCATTTTCTATGACCTGTGCACGTGCCATATCATCCTTGAAAGCTCGCACGCTGCTGGCCATTCAGAGGTTCATCTCCCGTGGGCGGTCACCATGCCTCAGACCCTTCCAGCTCCTCGAAGCTCTGTCCCCTCCACCCACGGCGCTGCTGACTCCTGTCTGCTCCCTGCGATGCCCCTCCTGTGCCCGCCACCCTCACAGCTCCCCCCACCAGGCCCCCTCCCTGAGCCTGCGCACTGGGCATGGCTCTGGGTTCCTTCCATATCTCAGTCTCCATCTCCACGCTCCACTGGTGTTGCCTTTTCAAGGCTCCACAACTTCTGTCGGCCTAACCCAGCCCTCCCTGGGGTCTGGGACATGGAGGTGGGGGCCAGCGACCTTACCTTGCTCTCCAGCCGTCCTATTAGCTCCGCCAAACGGCTGATCTGGGCTTCCAGACCCTCCTCCTTGGGGTCCGAGTTGACTGAGAAAGAGGAACAGAGACACCAGTGTTGGGCAGGGGCAGGCTGGGGAGGGGAGCTCCCAGGACCCCACCCGAAGCCCCCCCCAGGCCCTGCCTGCTCTCACCAGAAGGCACGCTCCTCTCTCGTTCTATGGCCATGAGCTTGTGGCTGGGGGCGCAGGGGGCACTGGGGCTTCCATACCAGGTCTGCACCACGCCAGGGCCGGGCTTGCCGTGGTTCTGGCTGCAGCGTGAGGGGGAGAAACACACACGGTGAGGGAGGCCGAAGGGCCCTGACCACTTCGGCAGCTTCGACAAACAGCCCACTGTGGGCTGAAACGCGCAGCCCGCTCCGTGGAGCCCGTCCCGGGAAGTGGGCCTCAGGCCCTCGTTTGAGGAGGAAACGCGTTGGCCAAGGCCTCGCAGCCCAAGGGAATGAGTCGAGATATGAACTCAGCCCCATTCTAGGCCTCAGCCCAGGCCCTGTTCCCAGGAGGTTCAGTTCCAGGCCCTGCCCCCACCCAATGGCTCACAGCTCCCACCCGCAGCCTGCCTCACTAGGAGCCCATGTGGTGCCGTGTGAGTGAGTGTGTGTGTGTGTGTGTGTTGGGGGCGGGTGGGGGGCTGGTTTGTACTCTCTCTGCAAAGGGGAGCCTTACGACCTGGCTGAGAGCAGGCATATGACAGAACAGGGAGGGACATCTGCGATCCTGGCCTCAGCAGGTCCTAGAGAGGGGCCTGACCCCGACCCCACCCCCACCATGCACTGACGTGCCCACACGTGCACAGCCCCCGCAGGCCCTGACAGGCACACTCAGCTCACCAAGCTCTGTGCCTGGCACAATAGCAGGCACTCAACCAATGCTTGGCAAAGGTTGAACACCCATGATGCTGGGAAACTCACCACAGGCATACAAATACACACTGACACGCGTGTCCACACAGCACACGCACACTCCCTGTGCACGGCTGCCACATGCCATCCTGGCTCTCCGGCCTTGGGCAGCGCTGCCTTGTGCGGTCAGGTCTTTGTGAACCTGCAAGCTCACAAGCCCCCTGCAGAGGGCAACTCCCTCCCCCATTACCCCCCACCCCCCACCCCTGCCTCCAGCAGTGCCAGGAAGACTGGCGGAGTCTCTGAGGCCCAATCCTGGTGGCTCTACAACCAGCAGCCAAATAAATGTGGCCCTCGGACCCTGACGGGGCAGCGGGGTTTGAACCAGCAGCTTGTGCTGGGAACATGACACCCCGGGGGGCCAGGACCAGGATGGCTTAAGGGGACATGCAGCCCCGGGAGGGGAACTAGCTGAGATTTGGGGCGGCCAGAGGTGGGAGTGTGCATACAGCAGACATGTCTCCCAATGAGATGCGTCACCTCCGCTACCGACATTCCAAGGTGAAGACCCGCTGTGGGGCAGACGCGATGGAACTAGCCAAGAGCAGGGAACTGGCTACGACAACCATGCGGCCATCTTCTCTGTCTATGGCAGGACGGAAACGGCAAGTTCTTAACCAGGATAGTGACACAAAACGAAGGGAACCTCAGCGGGCCGGCCAGGCCCCGGGGCCTGCATTTCCCATTTCCCATTTCCCAGGAGACTTGGCTGCAGGTGTTCAGAGCAGACACATTCCGGGAACCACAGGGAGAGGCTTTGCAATCACACCTGACTGGGACCTGCCCCTCACCAACCGACTGTAAGACACACTCCAACCCCACGCAGCAAGGACACCCTGCCCCGCCGGGCCTCTGCCGGTAAACCTGCGGCTGCACGGAAATCCAAGGGTCAGTGATGCTTGGACGGGCGCCTGGCTCTTGCCCTTGTCTATCTGAATGCCTTTATGTCCCCTTTCTGCCGGGCACGTCAGCTGTTCTGGAAAGTCTCAACTCAGGACAGTAAACGCAAGGACCCACGGCCTGGAACTGGCACTGCCCAGCCAGGAGAGCACCCCTTCCCTAGCTAACCACCTCCAGTGTTCCCAGCAAAAAGGGGGGGAACCCCAGAAGCTTGTCCATGGCCTCAAGGACATGCAAACAAGGCCTTAAATAATATTTCAACAACACCGTGAGACCATCGCGCCACTTCCCTCTCGATCCTCCTGAGAAGGTGGCTTGGTGCCGCCCTGTCCCGCAGGCCTTGGACGGTGTGTCGGCCTCTGACAAAGCGGGAGCCGCCTCAGGATCCCAGCTGACAGCAGGTGCCACTGTCCAGCGACTCCGTTTATGGCACATGATGCTTGTTTTCTAATTATGGGAACCACATACAGTTTCCAAAATTTACCTCCAGTTGGGTAAAGAATAATGTGAGTGGTGGGGACGTGGTAAGTGGACGAGAGTCTGAGCATCAGTCGTAACTATATGTATCATGTGTGTGTGTGTGTGTGTGGTGTGTGTGTGTGTACTGCACGCACACCAGGCATTCTTCTAAGTGTATGTATTTCATCCAGTCCTCACAGCACCAAGGAGGTGGGTATATAACTGTCCCCATTTTACAGTCGTGGAAATAGAGGCCCAGAGAGGTACAGCAGCTTGCCCAAGGTCACCCAGCTCTCAAGTACACAAACATCCCGACCCCAAGTCGCAAGTTGGTACGTGCACGGCACACCCCCTCGCGACCCTGCAAGGGCCCCTGGACGCACCGGATCTGGCTGGTCTGCTCTTCAATGGCCTCCACCGCACTCTCCACAGAGCTCAGCAGCGACTGGATCTGACTGGCCGTCTCCTTCAGGAGGAAGCGAGTCACAAACTGGTCCACATTGCTTCCCCCCTCGTACACCTGTGGAGGGGAGAGAAGGGACAGGAGGGGTGAGGGTGGGGCGGGAACGTGGGTGCGGGGTCTGGCACGAGTTGGAAGGGCACCTGGGGCCCGTGTTTTTGCCTCCCAGTGGGAAGCCCACTCCACTGCTGCCTTCCGTAGCTTGGAGGCTATGGAGCTCCTGGATCAAGGCAGGGGGTATGGACTCGGAGGCCAAGGTTTGAGCCCTGGCTTCACCTCCTACTCGCTCTGTGACCCTGCAGCCATACCAGCAGTCATGTCGCAGCTATCTTACAAGGTCATGGCGAGGATTAAATGACAACATGTACATAAAATGCTCACACAGAGCCTCAGCGCGTAGCAAGTACTCAGTGAACAGTAGCTGCTATGATGATGGTGGTGGTGGTGGAGATGACAATGGTGATGGTGATGGTTGTGATGATAATGGTGCTGACAGTGGTGGTGGTAGTGGTGAATGATGGTGGTGGTGATGGTGACTATGGTGACAGTGCTATGATGGTGGTGGTGATGGCTGTGATGATAATGGTGGTGATAGTGGCGGTTGCGGTGCTATAATGATGGTGGTGATGGTTGTGATGATAATGGTGATAGTGGTGGTTGTGATATGATAGTAGTGATGGTGACAATGGTAACAGTGGTGGTTGTGGTAATGTAGTGGTGGTGATTGTGACGATGGTGACAGTGGTGATGGCAATGGTTGTGATAATGGTGATGGTGACAGTGGCGGTTGTGGTAATGTGGTGGTAGTGATGGTGACAATGGTAACAGTGGTGATTATGGTAATGTAGTGGTGGTGATTGTGACGATGGTGACAGTGGTGATGGCAATGGTTGTGATAATGGTGATGGTAACAATGGTGACAGTGGTGGTTGTGGTAATGTGGTGGTGGTGATGATGGTGACAATGGTAACAGTGGTGGTGGTGATGATAATGGTGGTGATAGTGGTGGTTGTGGTGCTATGATGGTGGTGGTGATGGTGATTAGCGGGTTGTTCCTGATGATGATGTTGACAGAGATAAAGCTTTAGGGGAGAAGAACTCACAACCTCCTCTTGCCCTTCCTTCTCCAAGAAGGCTCCTGGGCCTGCACACTGCTAATCAGAGAAATGATAGATGAGAATCAAAAGCACCCAGAGAGCTCAAACTGGCTCTCCAAAGAGGGTGCCCGCGCCTCAGTCTCAGAGGGAGCGCGAGAGGGGGTTCTGGGGGAAGCTGAGGGAGGGAGACGGCCACAAGGAGAGAGATCGGGGAAAAGGTGGTGAGGAGGGTTTTCTACAAGTTTTGCTCTGAAATGAGACAGGATTTCCCCTTTTGCTAAGAGACTGCAGCAAAGACCTTTCTCGAGGTTTCTCGGGTAAGTTCCTTTTGCTGCAAAGGCTTTACAGTGGGGGGGAGAGCGCACTGCTCCAGCCGGGTCACTCGAGGACGATAACAATCAACATGACGTTGTGCTCCAAGATGCTGGTCCCCAAAGCCCGTGCTGCGCTCCCGCCGCCTCCGCAGACCTGACCTTCCAGAGCCGCCGGCCCCGGGGAGCCTCGGAACTCTGCCCGGCCTCTGGCGAGGCCAGGGGGACCAGGAAGCAAATGAAACCATCCATCACTCTGACTTGGAATTAATTAGCAGTAACTGCACAATGGGCCACATGGCTAGAGACAGACGGAGAGATGGAGGCAGGGAGCAGCGGAAGAGGAATGGGGTGCAGGGAGGCCAAAAGATGGGGAGCTGTGGGGGTGGACATCCTGGGCCCCCACCACACCCGGCAAGCTGGAGAGGCCCCGACAGAGAGTGAATTTGTGGCAGGAAGTAGGCAAGCTTCTGGTAGCCTAATGCACTGCGTGATGGATTCTCCTTCCTGGCAGACAAGGGAACTCACAGCCCAGTGACCAATGGGCTCTGGACAAACAACAAGAAGATCCGTGTGAAATGGGTAAATAAAGAGAAAGGCTGCCAGGAGTCACCAAGCAGAAAATGGAGCTGAAGGGAGTGGGTCAGAGCACCCCAACCAGGGACTGAGGGTGTGTCCGGCCAGGGACCAGCAAGCGTAACTGGTTAGCTGAATCCCAAAGACAAGTTATTTTCAGAGGAGGAGAAACGCAGCTTCTACAGATTTCGCCTCCACGATTGATGTCTCAGCTGAGAGGCCGCTCCACGCTCCAGAGGAAAAGGACCAGGTCTAGGCACTGTGCGTCACGCGGGCAGATCCCTCATTCGCGGTGTCAGAGGGAGGTCACGCAGAAGTCTGCAGGTCTGTGGAACTGGACCGGATGAGCACCTTGCCTGCCAAGAAGGCCTAGGAGTTTCTCCCAAAGCATCCAGGCTGAATCAGAGGGAGAATTCAGCAACAGGCAAGGCGTGAGGTGGTGGTGAAGCTACGAAGTCACAGAAGTCAGGAGGTAAAAACAGTAGCACTCATCATTAAATTTTAACTACAGATGGAGTCAACCAAGAGTGCGAAGGTCTGGAAAAGCAACGGGAAATCTCAGAGTTCTCCCTAATTCCATAAAAGAACAAGAAGCATTGTTATCAGCGAGGTTTGAAAACAGAATCTGAGTCCTGGCTGGTGGGCTCGGTCGGAGCACTGACCTGCACACCAAAAGGTTGCGGGTTCCATTCCCAGGGAGGCACACACCTAGGTGGGGGGTTCCATTCCGGGTCGGGCGTGAACAGGAGGCAATTGATCAATGTTTCTCTCATGTGCATCTCTCTCTCTGTCACTCTCTCTCTCTAAAGGTAATAAAAACATATCCTCAGGTGAGGATGAAACATTTTTTTAAAGAATTACAAATGTTAAAAATGTGTGCTTTACAAGTCACTAGTGGAATGAAAACTAGAATGTCCGCCTTTGAAATCGTAATCAATGCTATAAACAACGCGGACCATCAGAAGGTAAAATGTCAGAGAAGAAGGGAGCATGAAACGCAGGAAGCACAGAGGATGCCGACAGCCGTCAGACTAAAAGGCAGCAGCGAATCCCCCGCGGAGACTCAGCCCCAGACCTGATGAAAGGAGACGCAGCTGGCGCCTGCAAGCCACAGACAGAATCTAGGAGCGAAGTCTGTGCTAAGACTCTGCACCACATTGGAGAGGAACGGGGGAAGTTGCAACATCACGGTGCCGGGAGGACGTAACTGAGAATACTCCACGGGAAGGGTCGGAACAGGACGACAAAAGGCACAGCGCACGACAAGGACCGAGCATCAGACCTCTGGCAGTGGGAGAGGGTGTCGCTAAGCGTGGCCACAGGGATTCAGACGGTACCATCACTTCAGAAAGCCCTGTCTCAAGAGCCTCACGCTGCTCATCTTTGACTCAGTAACTCTCCACTTTTGATCATCTAGCCTCAAGAAACAATGCAAATATTTATGTCCCAATGTTATTCATAATATCAAAAACCTGAAAATCTAAGATGCCCAACAAAAGAGGAATAGTAAGTAAACTTAAATAAGAATATTTAAATTGATACTTCTGAACAGTTTTAAGAGGAAGAGTGTTAAAAATCTTAGGTTAATTTTTAAAAATCAGAAAATACATTTTTATACCCAGAACAATATTAAATATTTTAAAGAAATAACACATGGAAAAAAGGCTCCAAGGTAATAAACTAAGATGTTAATAATAATTGGGGACAATGAGAATTAAAAGTGACTTGAAATTTTTCTTTACACTTTCCTCTACTTCCTAAAATGTGCCTGTTGAATATGTACCATTTTTATAATTAAAATATTGTACCAAAGTTCTACAGGTATCAAGTAACACGGGCAAAAACACAGAAAGGAAAAAACATTAAACATCTACAATAATAAAAGCATAATATGCTAATTAAGCCAGACAGCCAAACCACCTTCCAGGTATCATTCTGGATATCCTTCTGGATGAAGCCACAGCAGCGGGGGCCGAGGCAGAGGTGGTTAGGGGCAATCAGGCAGGCAGGTGAGCAGTTAGGGGTGATCAGGCAGATGGCAGAGTGGTCAGGGACGATCAGGCAAGCAGTTAGGGGCGATCAGGCAGGCAGGTGAGCGATTAGGAGCCAACGGTCCCAGATTGTGAGAGGAATGTCTAACTGCTGGTTTAGGCCCGATCCCGCAGTCAGACATCCCCCGAGGGGTCCCAGATTAGAGAGGGTGCAGGCCAGGTTGAGGGATTCCCCCCCATCCCTGTGCATGAATTTCATGCACCAGGCCTCTAGTCTAAATGATAAAACACAATGCAGTGTGAAAAATTATCTCATCATTATCCCATAGGACAGATAAATTAGACAAAGATAAATAGATGCAAAAGACAGTCAGGGAAAAGTGTGTAAGTCTTTAATAAAAATGAGCTGAAAAGATTACTGGGTTCCTTGTCTATACACCCCCTGCCTTATGGGTATCTTCCCTTGCCTTGGAGCTACTTTTAAAACTTGAAGAAGAAAAAAAAAGTGCTAATGATGCCTAAGTTCTCCTCCACAGACATGCACGATTCTGTCTGCAGAACACGCTGCCTCGCCCTGGGGACGCTGGCCGCTCTGACACCTCCTCACGGCCCCTGCGGAACTCCCGTTGCCCGCGTACATGGCGTGCGTTTGAATTTCCCTTAAACGAGCGGGGACATCTCACCGGCTCTCACCCTGATGAATGAGTTAAGCAAGATCCTGGTCCTGTGTGCATTTTGTGTTTGTCCCAGAAACACAATTTCATTTTTTTTTTTTTTGCATAGGTGTCTTTTAACAGCATAAATTTCGTAACAAGGAAAGGATGACTATCTTCAAACTGTACATCTGAAAGTATGATCCGCATCTTCTCAAACATCCATAAGATACTTATAATAATAATTAATACGCCATGAAGACATCACCACACGCCCTGGCTGGGTGGCTCAGTAGGTTGGAGTGTTGTCGTACACCAAAGGGTTCCATTCCCGATCGGGATACACACCTAAGGCTGTGGGTTCGATCCCTGATAGGGGCATCTAAACACTATGACCCAGGTGTACTGGTTAATAATGCGGATTTTTCTCAATAGATGGAGTTACACATATGTTGATAGATATGCGATTTGGTATTTGTGCTATTTTGTTGTATTGATAACAAACTTCAAAACTTCGTATGTCAAATTTTCTGAAGATGTCAACATCATAGACGTTTTTACATTTAAAAATGTTGAATTCCGTGCCAAAAAAAGAGCATTTGCGAGAAGTTTAATTCATTACTTTATTTTGAAGAAAAGTGCCACTGAAAGTTATTGTATACTTCAGGAAGCTTATGGTGAACATGCTCCATCTCAAGACACTTGTGAACGCTGGTTTAAACGCTTGAAAAGTGATGATTTCGATGTGAAAGACAAAGAACATCGAGGTCTTTGAAAAAGTTTGAAGACCAATAATTACAAGCATTTTTGGATGCAGATGCGTGTCAAACTCAAAAACAACTTGCAGAAAGATTAAACATTGCTCAGCAAACCATTTCTGATCGTTTACAAGCAATGGGAAAGATTTTAAAGAAAGGAAAACGGGTGCCACATCAACTGAACGAAAGACAAATACAAAACCAAAAAGTCATGAGTAAAATGTTGCTTCAGCAGCATGAAAGAAAGTCTTTTTTGCATCGAACTGTGACTGGCAATGGAAAGTGGATTTATTTTGAGAATTCCAAACGCACAAAATCATGGGTTGATCCAGGTCAACCATCAACATCAACTGCAAGGCCAAATTGCTTTGGAAAGAAGACAATGCTCTGCGTTTGGTGGGATCAGGAAGGTGTGGTGTAATATGAGCTTCTAAAACCAGGTGAAACTGTTAATACTGATCGCTACTGACAATAAATAATCAATTTGAACCACGCTTTGATCGTGAAATGACCAGAATTTTCCAGAAGACACGGAAAAGTAATTTTGCTTCATGATGACGCACCATCACACACTTCAAACTCAGTTAAAGACACGTTAAAAGATCTTGCGTGAGAAATATTAACCCACCCGCCATATTCACCAGACCTTGTCCCTTCAGATTACCACCTGTTCCGATCGATGGCACACGCACTTTCTGAGCAGCACTTCCAAACGTACGAAGAAGTGGAAAACTGGGTCTCTGAATGGTTTGCCTCAAAACAAGAAAAGTTCTATTGGGATGATATCCACAGATTACCTGAAAGATGGGGAAATGTGTAGCTAGCGATGAATAAAGCACTTTGAATATAGCACTTTCAATGTTTCTCTTGAAATTATTGTGTTTTATTTGATTACAAAACCTGCCATTATTACCTGGTAACCTAGTTATAAGTGAGCGTGCAGCCTGTTGGAGAATAACATTAAAACCTTTGGTTGCAGTGAAAATATCATTCAGGGGTAAATGTCTAAATTCAAACTTTAGTATAAAATTGTAAGCACTGCAGTTCACGTGTAAAAAAGAATAGCAACAACAAACCCAAGGGAATGGGGAAAGGAAAAAAATGATAAAAACTGAAAACATGGCAGAAAACATTGGGAAATGTAAACGAATGTGTCAGGGGCTGGTTTATAAAATGACTAATGAAAATGAGCAAAACTCTGTCAAATGTGTTTTTAAAATGTAGCTAAATAGGACAAAAATGGAAACAAGAACTGAGCTATATCAGATGTTTTATTCAACTTAATCTGCATTAAGTGCCTGGTCTGTGTCAATGTTTTAGATTTAAAAAAAAATCCTAAGAACATACAATGCATAATTTCCCATAAAACTGATCGTGTCTGTGATAGTTTTATTCAAAACTATACTAAAATGGACATAAAAAGTTAAAAAGTTTGCTCTGGTGTGGTTCAGTGGTTAGAGTGCTGGCCCAGGCACCAAAGGGTCACGGGTTCGATTTCCGGTCAAGGGCATGTACCTCCGTTGCAGGCTCCGGTTGGGGTGCGTGTGGGAGGCAATCGATCAACATCCATGTTTCTCTTCCCCCCTCCCTCCCTTCTACGCTCTCTAAAAACATCAATGGAAAGAAAATTTAACTAAAGCTAGAATTGACCTTAACATAACTTAAAATAATCTCCTCCCCTGTTCAGTACCTGGATCCAAGGCTCACAGATAAATCCTATTTCCAAATAGAAAAATAATTCTGTTAGAGAAACTGATTCAAAGCCACCTACAGTTCATTTCCAAACTATCATCAATTCTCAAGTCCCAATAGAGACAGAAATGAACGCTCAGCTGGTGACAGGACTCAGCAATGTGACAGAAGAAGAATGCCTCACTGAGGGCTTATCAGAGGAGGCTAAGGTCTGTTCAACAGGAGAGCAGCTAATAATAGAATCCACCCCATCAACAGCTTGAGAAAATGCTTACCATCATTTTTAAAAGACAAAAAAGGCATTTCAGAAAATTCACTACCACCTCCGAAGACAGAATTTAACGAAGGGAACGCAGAAATAATTTTTGAGCAGGCTGAGGGGATCCCAGAAAAAGAGCTGGTATTAATGTAATAATTAGTGGCGAAACACTGGAGAGATGCACTCGGAAATCAGAAGCAATACAAGGATACCTGACGTAGCACCATTCGGATGTGTTAGGATTTGGGGCGAATGCAAGAGGACTCACAGAGACACAGAGGGACACCTCAGAATGAAGGGACCGCGTGGCTCACAGCTGGTGCTCCCGCTGCGTAGCAACAAAAGCCAAGGAGCCAACTAAAATCAATGGGTGCGTTTGGAATAATGAGCTGCATTTCCACACACACAAATTGGCTTGAAAATAGCAAGAAAAAGAAATGCCAGTCACCACGGCAACAACCTGATGTCACCCCACCCCCCACAAACGTCCCAGGGCCGCACTGAACAGGAGTGCAATCTCCACACGGGTCCAGGTGGAGGGGAAAGCCCGCTCCTGAGCGGAGGCTGAGGGCTCATCCCTGAAGTTAGGACCACAGACCAAGCAGCAGCTGTGAACCTTATAAACACACTGAGAACTGGCCCCTCACACACGAGAACGCTGGGGCTCGAGGAGGCGGGTGACCTCACACGGCCTGTTGGGAGCAGGGCTGGGGCCGACGCGCTTGTCTGGGTGACTCGGATTCTGGGGTTTGGGCTCTTTCCCCGCTCCCCATAACCCACCGCCCGCCTTGATACTTGCAAATATCACACAGCCTACAAGACAGATAATGAGAAGGAGCGGCTTTCCATGTTATTAAAAGACACTTTAAAACACCAAGACTCAAAGCAGCGTGACTGTGGGATGTGGGGGGTGGAGGCACCGGGAAGAAGGGGATTCTCTAATGCTCTGCAGAGCAGTAACTGGGCAGCATCTGAAAAATGTACAGAACGGTTCTGCCTGTGCCTGGGCCTACAGCAGGAGCCCAGTAATAAAAACCAGTCGCCTTCGTTCTGTGCCAAGCCCTATGCTAAGCAATTAGAGACCTTACTTCGTGCAATCCTCATAAAGATCCTAAGTGAACGCTCCCATTCCACAGATGGAGAAACTGAGGCTCAGAAAGGAAAGTGACTGGCTCCAGGTCCTTCAGGCAGGTCTGGCTGACTTTATCTGGCCGACAGCTCCCTGTCCCCACCCAGCAGACGGGGCTAGCCTTTCTGAGGTGACACAGGTCGCTGTGAGCCCTCGGCTGTCTACGTGGCCCTCAGGGCCTGGCTTGCTCCAAGCCCCTCCCTGCGTGCCTCGGTCAGGGTACCCAAGAAGCCGCCCTGCTCCTGGCTGACTAACACTTCAGTCACCCCCGGGCAGACTGAAGTCCCATTCTGTGCTCTATACCTCCTGACAGGTCCCTGACTCAGTTTCCCCTCTCATTTCAGCCAGCAGGTCTGCAGGGTTCACCGTTCTGAGCCTGTTTCCATGGCTCTGAAATGGGGGAAGTGAGAGCAGCCACCATGGGGCTGCTGTGAGGATTACACTGAGTGTTCAATCCTGGCCATCGAGGGTCCTTAGGAAGTTTCTGTGCCTCTTCTCCGTGAATGCGAAGAACACACCCACCCGTCCCCTCAAGCCACCAGCCAGTGGAGGACCCGACTCGGGCAGGAAATGAAGGTGGGGGTGGGGTGGGCTCTGAGCTCCGCGGAGAAGGCACAGTGACCCCCCAGCCCACACCTGGCCTCATCTCCCTGCCCCATCCTCCTCCAGGTCATCCATGCAGACGAGGAGGCAAAGCTAAAGGCAGACACTTGGGAGCCACATCGGAGACACAGAGGGGTCTGCGCTCCTAGTGGTCCCTCTGCCCAGCTCACGGCTTCAGGCCTGGGCACGTGTTCTCCCACCAGACACCATCCGATTCCTCGGTCAAGGTCACGTGTGAACCCCCTTCCCCTCGTCACCCTGCTGCAGAGGGCACAGGGCCGGCAGCCACGATGCTCGTCCTGCTCCCTTCCCAGGACCCCGTCCGAGGGCCACGCCCGCTGCTGGGAAAGGGTCTCACCCTCCAAACCACACATGAGACGCTGGTGGACTGGGCCGTTCATGGAGCTGCTCTACTCACTGCACAGTTCACCTCAGCTCCCCCCAGCAAAGCCCACGAGGAGTCAGGCCCACCCAACGCTTGTCCTCACACATCCAGGCACCGTGGGCGTGGATGCCCCGGAGAACATCTGGAACCAGAGCCCAGAACCCAAGGGACACCCACACCTGCTGACCTTCTTGGTGTAGCCCATGGCCTTCAGGACGGAATGGTTCAAGGTCTCCAGGGAGGCCAAGACGTCCTCATAGTCCCCCATGTGGTCCACAAAGTAATCTGGGGCAGGAGAGAGCAAAGGTCAGGGGTCACAGGAAGATTCTGCCCCTTTCACCAATCTCCCCTGTTCCCCCTATTCCCGCCCCCCAGTCCCCCTCCCTCCACACCTCTTGGTCCCGGCATTGCCTAACCGGTACCTACCACACAGCTCCTTGGTGTCCACGTGGCTGCAGAGAGAGAACAGTGGAAGGGGCACTCAGAAGCTGGCCAGTCGGGTCCCCTCCTCCTGCCCCCCCTCCACAGCCTGCCCGGCCCACGCAGCTGGCAAAACGCCTGGTGCCTTCTCTCTTCATTCCATGCTCTGGCATCGCTTCACAGGTGAGGGTGCAGCAGGTAAACAGCACCAACCCCTCCGAAGGACCCAGCAGGGCGCCTCTGTCTATCTGACCCCCTCACCACACCACCCACCCTGTTTCCTCCTCCAAAGTCTGCTGATTGCGTCATGAGCAGACGGGACCAGGATGGGGCTCAGGAAAAGGGAGGAGGCGAAAGGGAGGGGATGACATTACAGGCTGAGACAAGCTCTCCTGAGACACGCTGTCCCGGGCACTCCTGCTTGCTGGGTCCTGGACCTGGGACAACATCCGGTCCTCACCCTAACCCCAAGCCCCAGGGTCTGCACCCCATCCCTACAGCCTGGATGGGAAAGGGTCCTGCCCTTCCAGGAGGAGGCTGAGCACGAGTGCCAGCCCCATGGGTGTGGGTGCGGGTGCAGGTACGGGCAGCAAAGCAGCCTGAGAACACAGATGCGACACAGGAGTGTGCCTGGTGGGCGCCCAGGGACCTGAGTATCTGTGCAAGTTTGAAACCTTCACTTTCTGGGCCCCAGTTCCTCTCTGAGAGGAGGGGCTGGCCTAGAACAGTGTGGTCCTCCCAACTCAGGCTCAACCACACGCCTCTGGGGAAAGGCGCCCGTGCACTCCTGCCTGCTGCAGGGCCCGGGATGGGGCTCAGGCAAAGCCCAGGACCAAACCACTAGATCCGGGGTCCGAGGCTGTGCGAGCGTCCTGGAGGTCCTAATTCGCTGTCCCTAGTAAACGTGCTGACAAGTCTCGCAGAAAGGAAGCCAGTTTCCTTGCGCTTAAACTAGCATTTCCCCAAGCTTTCTGATCCGTGGGAACTGCTCTGGACAGAAAGCCTACCCAGCGCCCTCCGGAGGGCATGCCCACAGCTGCCACCCTGGGGAGCGCTGGAGAAAGCACCGAAGGTGAGACCTCCCGCTCACGTGCTCATGGTTAAATGCACAAAACCTGCACCTCTTTCTCCCCACCCAGTGGCCCAACGAAGAGGCACCCGATGGGAATGCATCATCAATGGGCCTCAGCCCTTCCAAGCTCCCGGGCAGGGAGGAAGCCCTCAGAACCCCTCGCCTGGATCCAGACACAACACCCTTCTCTGCAGTCTGTGCTGGCAGCTGCTTCTTTCAGGTGCCTTCCCTGGACATGACACCAGCTCCACCCGCCCCAGGGCCAGCCTCTGCCTTCAGGAAGCTCAGCCCCAACCCCTGGTCCACCTGCCCCGGGGCCAGCCTCTGCCTTCAGGAAGCTCAGCCCCAACCCCTGGTCCACCTGCCCCAGGGCCAGCCTCTGCCTTCAGGAAGCTCAGCCCCAACCCCTGGTCCACCTGCCCCTTGTTTCAACTTCTCTGGCCTGTCTCAGGGGACCCCAACCTATCAAATCTGCCCCAAGCACCCCCCTCCCCTGGCCCTCATCCCCGGAAGTAGGCCTGAGGAAGGTGACCAGGTGTGGGCTGACCGGGAGCCAAAGGACAGGGTGGAATTAAGGTTGGGGCATTTGCTCTTGATTCA